>JASSUY010028951.1:0-83856 GCA_032466535.1 Forpus xanthops
CCTCCTCCCTGGCAGAGCATGAAACTCTGAAAGTCCTTGGCCAGCCTAAACATTCTAAGCCATAACTATAAACACTGCTGCTATCAGCACTGTTCCCAAGCCGAACGGTGCTACACCAGCTACTGCTTAAAGAAAAATGACTGCTGCTGCTGAACCCATGACAATACCACAGTTAAATAATTTAGTTACAGTCTCAGCCAGTTAGTTGTGAAAATGATAGTATTTTTATCCTTTGCCACTCTGATATAAAAAAGAATTGGGATTTAAAATCTCTGTGAACCATCAGTGGTGCAATTTCTATTGAAAGACCTACTGGATCAAAGCAATGGCAAAGTACTTTTATCCTTTTTATCTAAATGTTTACAATTCTGAGGGCTTGTAACTACTAATACACCCATTCGAGAGAGTGCAGAGAATACTTTCACTTATATAATTTTAGAAAAGATGAAAATATAATTTTAAAATTTGGTTTCCTAAATTCAGTATGTAAGTAGGTCAGGGAAGGTTGAGGATACATCTGTTGGTTCTTATAAAGCACTCTCAGTTAACTCTCTAAAAGGTAAGATGAAGAGTAGTTAAAAATCCATACCATTTAATCCTTACCACCTACTGAGCAAAGATTTTATCAACAAATATGGAGAACATTTTGCCCCCTGGATGACTATCAAGGAACAAAGGAAATGAGCTGAAATCCTGTTCCACATGAAGCATAAACTGATTTGAACTAATGCTAGCAGAAAATCCAAAATTGTTACTACTTGAACTAGGAGAGAGCACTTTATTTAAAAAAAGGGTAGAAGTAGACCTTTTTCTGCTGTGTTAGTAAGAAATAGTTTCAGAAATACCAATCTCTTTCACAAAAATACTTATATGTTGCTACTGATACAACACACTTGGCATTTTCAAACAGCCATGCAAAGACTTAATTTATTAATATATCCTTTCTCCTAACTAATCATTTAAATTCTTCATGACACCAGTATTTCCTGAAACTGCTAACAAATACTTCAGGTAACTTGGAACAGCAGAAAATTCTTTAGATGGGAAAGTAAATTCTATTTTAAAGGTAAAGAAAGCAATGTAACAATGTATTTCTTTTCCCTTTATTACCTATTCAATATTTCTAGCCACAAATAAATGCTTAAATTTAGATTATCAGCTTTGCTCTATTACAAACACTTGTATGTTCAGTCACTAAAAGGAAAAAAGAAGTATCTTTGTACCAGGCACTCCTTTATAAAAAAGGTAAGTAACAGTGTGACATCAAGCCAATAGAAAAACCTAAGTATATCTGGGAAAGGCCAATAGTGCTTAAGTGTTTCCTTCATATTTCCATATCACTTTTCTCCACTTAAGAATAATAGATATTATTTTCCAGGTAATTCTAAAGAGACAGTGTACTAGATGTGGCTGTTAAAATGAATGGTTAGAATGCTCAGTAATGATACAAATATGTAAAGGGATTGAGAGGAAAAAAATAATAAAATAGTCAAAACCAAAGAAGCCCTTCAACCTCTGAACTGAGTTTTATTAGATCTGCAGAAATGAAAGCCATAATTTGCTGTTCCCTGAATGACCACACTGTATCGCATGCTAAATAGGTTAGTGGAGATTCTTACCTAATTAAAAAATATGCTGAAGTAAGCAAGTGCTATATAGCACAAAACAAATATTGATCATGATTGTCAAATCTCTTGCAATATCTAACCACAACGCTTTATGGTATAACTACTTTCACAAAAACCTGTCATCAAATATAGGCCCACCTCTTATTTATTCCTGTGTTAGAAGAAGATGGCCACGCAAAACTCCTGTCCGGATTTTATTTCTGATGTCTTAGCTGTTGTGTTTGTATTGATGTCTGATGCTCAGCCAATTACTCAGTTAAGAGCATTCTCTTCAAGAGAATAAAAGCTGATAAAATGCCCATAAAATCTTGCAAAACACCATTACAAGGATGTCATAAACGTTAACATTTCTGGTAGAGTTTGGGGGTTTACACCTTGTCTTGTCCTTGCATAGAAGCAAACATGCACAAAACCACTGTAATAACCTCTTGAAATCAGATAATATTCCAAGAGCTCAGTTTCACTGACAGAAGGGGCCTGGGCATAAGCCAAGAGGCCCAGGTGCACTGTGTCATGCCAGTATTTAATGCAGCTCAATATCAGATAGATGCTAGTGAGAGAAAATACTCAGAATAAAGTACAGATAATAGCACGGACAACCACTCATTGCTAAATTACTTCTGCTCATCGTGCTGTGAGCTTTGTATTAAATTTTTTCGTCAAGTGGCAGGAATCATAGGGAGAAGTGGCTCAAAACTCCCTTCTTGTAACCCTGGATAAGGATCTATAATATAAAGGTTTCATATGATAATGGCAAATGATGCCCCTCTTTGAAAAATTTCAGACTGGTAATTAAAGTCCTAATCAGATTGTTGTTGCAAAGAGCCAAGAGGTGGGGAACGATGCCTTTCTTTCCCTTCTTCCTGTCAGCCAATTCAGCAAACTTGACAAGATGGGCTAAGTCTTGGAGAATTTATCTTACATGAATTTCCAACAAAGCCTGTGGGTTGTTTTATAAAACTCGAAGGTAGTGCTTTAATAAAAGCTGCACCACCTGAGGCATTTTCATTAAAGGCTCTCTCTAGACAACATCACAATGTTTGCATTATCCTCCTACACTCCCAAGAGCATACGAGCACTATCTTTTCAGCAAGAGTTGATATTGTGTGTGAAGGCATGAAAGGAGATGATTAGATTTTGCTTTTACTCACAAAGTATCTGCTTGCAACAATGCTGTGGTCAGGATTAAGGTTCATTGATTTGTGCTGTCCACCATTTGAATGGTAAATTAGTTTTTTTCCAGGAAAGATATATTCTGAAGTTTTTAATAGTCAGTCATGTGAACGAAAATTTTAATCCTAACCACACATTATTCTCAATGACTGTACTATTTTTGCTATCAGGGCTCTTAAATAATGACAGTAATTAGCCCATTAGGACACTATAGAAAACAGGTGCAAGGCTCTGGAGTAGAAGCATCAATATACAGTATTAAGGAACTCTGGCATTTAAAATGATTAATCTGTTCCGTGTGTTTAGCAACAGGAAACACAAATCACTGAATTCTGAAACATAATGTTATCTCTGTGGAAAAAATTTCATGCACACACACTGAATGCATATTTAGAAAGGTTCCCTGACGTTTTCACCCATTTCAGTGGACTCACCATCTGTGTAGACTTCTCTGCGCAGATGTCCTGGCTGGTGTTTTTGCTTTTTGGCAGGTCGGACCTTCTGTATTACAACAGCACTCATGTTGCTGTCAGTAGATACCGGGCTGGTGGGTCTAGGACAGTGTGATGCATGAAAATGTCTACGGCCTGGAAATTGTTACAGAACAATAGCCATTATTATTTTTTTTTTAATCAAAAATAAGACATTCCTCACTTTCCCTTTTCACATCAGAATGACCTAGCTATATCACACCTGAAAATACACTGCTGGAAAACAGTAACTTTGCAACCTTCCTGAAATCAGTTTTAAGGTGAGCAATTCAAAGCAATTGCTGTCCTATCAGTAGGCAAACTGGCTTAGTAAACCAGAAATTAACTAACTGCTTAGTGGCTGGTAGCTCCCGCCCGATGAACATGAACTTCACTGTCAGACAAACTTAAGCAGGCTTCCCATCCAGCAAGAAAACATTTCACCTTCAAGATGGTTTCATCTTCCCCGGGTCGGGGAGCACAAGGTCACCCATGCCACAAGCAGCTTAAGTCACCAGATGGTCTCAGGTACAGATGTCTCCTATGCTGCTTTGAGCGAATTACCAGAAATGCACTGAGGATATATGACTGGCTTTTTTTAACAGCTTATTTGCAGATAAAAAATGTCACATTTTAGGATGTGTAGTCATGTGTGGGTAGTATCAAAATGAAGAAATCACTGCATATTGTAAACCTGACTGTTGTAAAATTATTTACCTGTAATAGTAATGGAAGGTAAAAGCACATTTTCTAAATCTGTAAATTTACACATATATAGGCACACATATTTATATGAACTTATATGTATAAAATTAATATTGCCCTGGCCCTATGGCTCCAAATGGGAGTTTTGCCACCTAGTTCAATTGGCCAGGATTTCATCCAGAAGTATTAAATTACCTCCCCTCTCACTCATCATGATGAACAGCTGTGTTGAAACAAAACAAAGGACTGTTAGCTGGGTGAGGATATCAGAAATGGAAGGAAAGTTGCAGATCCACTGTGGATTCAGGGTGGACACACTTGTGGCAGAGTACCCCTTCTCCAGGTGTGCCAGTTTAATAGGACTGACAGACAAAACAGTCATGGATCTACTTGAAACCTGCATCTCACCCTGCGGTATTCTTATTTCTTAGCTGAACTATAGCAACATTGATTTGGCCTAGTGAGGTTACTGACTACCTATATATATCTGTTGTTACTAGTAACTGGTATGTTGCAAAACATTAAATACTTCAAATACCGTATTTCCAATTGTGATACAGGAGAAAAAATCCCATACTCATAAGGCCTTGTTGCATATGCATTATCTATAAACTAAAGTGCAACTAATAACAGTTTTTAAATTACAAAACCAGCACAAGCCCAACTGATCTCAGTAATATAGCAGTAGGAGCTTAAGCAGCATTGTCAGAAAGAAAAAATGGAAACAACTGTATCACAGGTTTTGTTTTGTTTTTGTGGTTTGTTGTTTTTTTTTTTTCTTGTGTTTTTTTTTTTTTTCACATCCAGGGGAAATACAACTCAAGGTTTACTATTTATTTGGGCATTTCAATACAGAGGGATTAAATCTCTTCTGAAGAATAAGTAAAAATGTTGGTAGTGTTATACTAGGAAAAGGACAGAATTCTCTAATACCTTTTTTTTTCCCACTTCATTCAGTTCTGGGTGCAAATCCACCAGCATGGTTACGGTTTGGCAATAACCAATGAGACCAAACTACTCATGGAATTACTTCTAAAAACAATGTAGAGCATCAATTTCTTTGAACTTTTTTCACCAAAACCCCTTTTCTGACTCTTCCACTAGTGTAAACTGAGACACACACACACATTTCTAAATAATCATAGAGTAGTTTAGGTTGGAAAGGACCTTAAGATCATCCAGTTCCAACTCCCCTGCAATGGGCAGTGACACCTCACACTAGACCAGGTCACCCAAGACTCTGTCCAACCTGGCCTTTAACGCTGCCAGGGATAGAGCATTTACCACTTCTCTGGGCAGTCTGTGCCAGAGCATCATCACCCTCACAGTAGAGAACTCCTTATGTCTAACCTGATCATGTAGGAACAACAGGAAAACAGGGAGCAGTAGAGAATAAATACATTTCTCAGTGGCCATTTTTTTCCCTTCTTCTCTTCTCAAATAGAGGACAAACTCACCTCCTGCTGCATCCTGCATTTGACGCCTGGCTACTTTCAGGCCCGCGTATTCCGCAGCTGCTGCAACAGCCTGTGCAAAATCTGCATCAGTAAAAAAGGATCCATCAGAAGAGCTAACGCTAGACCGCCCACTTGAGATGTTGTCTTCTTCAGAGGCTGAACCCCAGCCATTGATCATGGACCCTGTTACAGAGCTCTCCAAATCCCCAACGCTGGAGGCAGGGGTCTGCTCAAGGCCACGCAAAAGGAGCCTTCTGCTCTGCATCTTGGCAACCTCTATATCTGCCTCATCCTCTTCCTCTTCTGGTGCGTCAGTATCCATATCAGAGACCAAGGGCCCTGAGATATATCCATAAGTATGTGGCGGGGAAATAGGCCTTGGAGGGGGTGGAGGACTCACAGGTTGACGTCTGCACAAAAAATACAAGGGTAAAAAGAATTGAAGTCACATAACACAGTCAGAGGAAATAATAGATTGATGAAAATACTTCCTTTTTTTTCCTCAAGAAGCTTGATTTGTCTTTTTAAATCAGTAGCATTTATATCTGAAAGGTTCAGGGTTGATTTTTTTTTTATAGTTTTTATTTTTTTCTGTGAATCAGAAGTGACTTAGTTTGAAATCTACCACAGAGAAATCTGACTTTCAATACAGTTCTTTTAATGAAAACAGGCTTATTTTGCATAAAGCTGTTCATTTTTCCTAAAGTAGCACATGTACAGCCAGGCAAAGAGGTGGTTACAGCTCATGTGACTATTTAAACATTATTTGTACACTCTTGAGAGCAGTGTCTGTATATTGTTCTAGAAGTTTGAAACTATCAACATCAATAGACGCCTCTATCCAAACAGATTGCTCCATAGACATTATCTTCCTTCCACCCCCCCAGTGATTCAGAAAACGATGAAAAGATACTGTTATTTCACTATTTTTCAAATTGGTCTAGGTGATAATATAAAAAAGAATTCTCCATTGAAATGCTAGTTCTAGGTCTGAAGGATACCAACATGCATATGGATGTATAGGTTCATTTATTATGAGCTTAAATCATCAGTAATGGTGTCACCAGCTAAAAAAGACAAAGCATTAGATATCATTAGATCAGTGTTCAGTTTAGTTTATACTTCACTCAGAAGTCCCAGGTGGAAATGCTATCAACATTTTTTCTGGGCCACAGGCACGCTCCTTAATTGCCATTCATCCAACAGGAAAAAGGACTTTTTGATGCAATGCCTGTGCTGATGGCTTTGCTTACCAGGAATTTCCACTGTTTTACAAAAAAGTTCAAAATAATTTTCCTTTGTTTTTTTTTTTTCTCCCTATTATTATCTCATTGACAGATGGTGATTCTCATAAATTCAGTATTTGCTGGTTTGTTTTTTTTTGTTTGTTTTTTTTTTTTTTTTTTGGGGGTGTAAATTTAAAATTTTAATGAATGGGAACACTTTCTAATTTTGAAAGGAAAATTTAGCAAGGAAAAGCCTAATAATTTGTGGCAAGAGCAAGCTAGAACCTCCCTGGACTACATCATGCAGCCACTGTACTACACATTATGTACTAAGTGGAATGAAGAAAAGGTCAGTTGGGGATATATACCCAATAATCATTTAATACCACTCCACTACCATAATCCCAGAAGCCATGGCTGCCTGGGAATCTCCACCTGCCTTTGACTAGAGACCCTGCCCTAGTTTTACTGCCTTAATTTAAAGCTCTTGTGACAGCTGTCCTTGTGATCTATTTGCCAGTCTTGCTATTCTCTAGGTTTTGGTATCAGAAGATAGGCAACTGGCTACAAAATATGCTAAGGGTTCTTGAAAATACAGCTTTCCTGCCAACCTCTAAGGATACAGTTACAGAGAGCAGCTGGTTCATGGGCATAGAGAATTCACAACACTTTGTTCTGATACAGCGGTTCTCGCTTTAACAGTGACACTGCCTCCCATCTCAGCTCTCGCTTTAATATTGACATGATCTGCTATCTCAGTAAATCTTTAGGTTCTTTCTCTGCTTGTCTACTTTTCCGGAGCACAGAGTCTATTTAATTTTGCTATACTTCTAGCAAGCTGTCTGGACAAACGAATACTACAGTGCACCATCATCATCATAATCATAATCTAGATGTCTGGTTCAGACCAGAAATTGAGATAATAGTCAGCCAAAACACAAGGCTAATAAAAACTATGACAAACATTATTTTAGACATTATTTTTACTGCAAAGTCACCAACCCACCACAAGCAATACAGAGGCACCACTCAGAATGCATTCTTAGTGGGCAAGTATCGTCACATTGTATCCAAAACAGAACTCCCTCTTTCAGAATCACAGAATAGTTAGGGCTAGAAAGGACCTTAGGATCATTCAGTTCCACCACCCCCTGCCATGGGTAGGGACGCCTCACACTAGACCATGTCTGTCCAACCCGGCCTTGAACACTGCCAGGGATGGAGCATTTACCACTTAATTGGCAACATGTTCCTTCCAGTGCTGTTCAGCACAGTACATCCCACTTCTAAGCAGCAATGACATGGGTCACATCAATGCCTTTAGATGGAAAAGGTAGCTAAGCCTTACAAATCAAGTAAATAGAATTATGCGAATCTTTTTAACTGACTAGTTGGATGTAGAGAAAAGAAAAGAAAGAATGCTTAAAAAAGTAAGATATAAAAGATAGATTTGGTCACCAGTAATTCTAAGGCTTTCAGCAAAGCTAGATTTAATCATTCCATTAAGAACAAAATAAATATACATTTTTTTCAGTGCAGTCAGTGAGTAAGCTGTATGGCCTAAGAGACTTTAACTGGAACATACTTCTACATACTTCTGCCACTAGTTTTGACAACATTAATGGTGATTAACCATCAGCCTTTGTGTTGTGCAAACCACCTACTTCCCAGGCAGTTGTTGGCTGGTTATGCTTGTTTGCTTACACCTGGTCCAATGCCTACTCTGTTCTCTGTGTCAGTATGCATCTTCCACTCTCCAAAATACGATAGCTGAAGTTCTGGAAAGTCACTCTCAACATTTTCCATTAGTATCCAGCTACTTATCCTCTGAATAACCCAGAGAACTGAAGTGATTAAAGCAAACACTTCTGTGCCCCAACATTTCAGTGCCAATGGAAATTACATGAAAATATGATTAGATACTCATTAATAAAAAAAATTATTTTAAAAAGAATTTTATGAGCAAGATAGAAGAAGAGAAAAAGATACCCAGTGTAAGAAGTGTTATCATAAAGAACGAAGAAAACAAATCAAGGCAGAGCAAGTAAAAGTAGAGAGCAAAAGTAAGAGCAGATACAGAACCTTAAAAAAAATAGATTAATAACTACTGATTAAAAAATGGGAAACATTAGCTTAAAAATGAACAACTCATTCTGGAAAATACATCCTATTATATTAATAAGCTATATTAATGGAACCAAAATTCTGCAGTCTACTTGGGAAGATCAAATTCATTTAATCATAAAAGGCCTGCATTTCCCTAAAAATAGAAAGTATTCGTAGAATATTGCAGGTAAGTTTGTATGTTTGTGGTAATGATAGGTGCAAACCACTGAAGAAAAAAAAAATCATATAAGAATTACCATTTTGGATGGAAAAGCTGTGTCTTCTTCATTAAAAGCAAGACAAGTAAGCATCATACATAAAAAGACTCATTTGGAATTCACTGTTTTATAGAAGAGAAGCTGTGAGAATGTATTTGCACAATAGTTTATACTAAAAGAGAAGGAACTAAATCTCCCTACAACAAATATCTATTAATTTTGGTCATTCCTTTAAATAAGGGAAGGTGGAAATATCAAGAGAATTTTTGTAAGCAATAATTTCCTGTATTAGGATTTATGAGAGGAGGAAAATCTATAGGTTATATAAATTATATATTTATATATATTCATACATATCAGTGACAAGTTAATTGCACAGTTACTGTGAAATAATGCATGCTATTTTATGGTAATAATGCAGTAAATCTATTGGAAACAATGGAACTGTAATTATATGGTAAGCTGTGTTAACGATACCACTTTAACATCCTGATGACTGTGAATTTAACTTATGTCAGCATCGTATGTACTGTAAAGTGATATACTACATTTCTTTCCACGGTATAATAATAAAGTAACTTAATTACACATTCCTTAGGTTACAAATAGTTCTAGTGTCTCAAGTTAGAACTTAAATATTAACAGAATAAATACCATGGGAAAATCTTAGCCACCCTAAATTCCACCAGAATTTTCAGTGGGGCTAGGATGACTTTCGTCATATCTCTCTCACTACATTTGCATTGACACACCTCCGCTCAGGTTGGTGTTGTATGTGTCCCAGATCCTCCTGACAGTCCTGTAACATGGGCTGGAGTTCTTCCTGGGGAGAGGGGGTGAGAGTAGCAGTTGACTGATGGCTATAGGAGACAGCGGCTGGAGAGGAAGCTGCTCCTCTGACAGGTGGAGTAGGACCTCGCTCATCTTCTTCCTCTTCCTCTAGCTCATCCTGCTGCAGATACATCCTTGCAGGTGGGACAGGACATGGAATTTCTTGGTCATAGCTAAAATGAATTTTTAAGAAAATAAGTACTTAAATTTTTACTGTGCATTTAGCATATTGGATACATGTATAAAAAGCCAGAAAAAAAAATATATTCATTGTATATGTGTTCTTGGAAACAGCTTAATAAGGATGTACTGAGTGGTCATACACGACCATCAGTAAGTGATATCTAAATAGCCACACTACAGCTAGATGAGCAGCACCAGAATGGTATTGAAGGAAGGTCTCACTTCCACCTTGTAGGGCAAATTACAGTTCAGTTACCTAGTGATTAAACTGAGGAATGGACGATGCATTGATTTTTCTTACCTTTCATCCACTGAAAGACTGTAATCTTCACTATTGCTATGGGGAGGTGGATGTGCTGGAGGGGGTGGAAGAAGATCTGCCCAGTTCATGCTGGCTTGCTTAGGAGCTTTTGGGGTCCGAGCACCTTTCTTGTGCCCTTGACTTCCTGTGAATAAGCGGCAGTACATATTTGTAATGCTTTTAAGCACCTCCTCAATACTAGCTCTGAAAAACAAAGTAATTCTGGTCTCTCCCCAAATGCTCTGGGAATTTACTGTTGTGCTGAGTTGGAATAAACTGAAATTACGATTTTTTACACCAATTTGCAACTGCAGCTTCTTTGTAGAACCACTCTACATTTTAAGTAGTTGAATTTAACTAGAAACTTTACATAGCACAGAAAAAGGCACACGGGACAGAAAACTGGAACTGTTAATAAATAGTCAAGATAGGATAAAACCATAAATGAATTCTACAAGCAATGTCATTAAAAGTGAGCTTCCCACATCTATTAATTACATTATAGATTATCATCTAAAACAAATGAGCTGTAGCATATTTTCTAAAGTGCCTTTATACTATTTAATTGCTCGAACCTAAAATACAATATGATATAGATATGATCTATTAAAGTTCCACTGTTGCATTAAGTCAATGAATAAATGTAATTTGTACTTGTCCACTGAAACATTTTAGGCACAATGAAATTACTAGTTTTAGTCTAAATGGTGGGTGCAGTTGAAAATAATTGCTGGAGGAACTAAAATAACTGCAAAAAAAGAAGAAAGAAGATCAACGAAGTATAACACAAATGTTTTTGACTACTATTACTGGGAAAACATAGTTCATAACAGAACAATGAAACTTCAACAGTTCCGGCAACTCTGAATAATACTAATTATTCAGGTGGTCTTGCATTTTAACTTTGGACATGGCTATGATGAGAACTGAGTTTACCACTCTTCCTTGGTATACTTTTTTATCCATCTTTGTTCTTGTTACTGCTTTCATTGTAGATAAAGTCACTGCATTTTTTAGTATGTTTTAGAATCCTACAAATTTCTCTCTTCAACTGAGGCATATTTTATATTACCTTAGTTAAGCCTTATACACACGATTAAATGTGTTGTACTGAGATTTAGGATGTTTGTTTTTCTCACTTCTGCTGTGTCAGATTTTCCATTCTTACAGAGGGTAGTTGTGCTTATTATTGTCCCAATTTAGCTGCTATATACAAATGTATTTTAGCTACATACTATTATTTTTCCTGGTATCTCAGTATGTCAAGCAAGACCCAAACTATTCCAAGGCGACAATCATCAGCATTCTTTACCCTAAGCACCATGATATACACTGGATTCAGCTCAATTAATTTATTACTCTGGTCACATTGCTTCGTTCCTGCTGGAGTCCTTGGTATATGACTAGAAATTGCTAGCATTATGAATAACTATAATAGGCGTCAGCATGAAGAACACCACCTTCTCTTTTTTAATTTGCATGGGTTCATACCCCTGATACATTTCCCACTGAATTTCAGGTCTTAACATAATGAGCACGAGTTCAGCACCACATCCTGGGAATGGGCAAAAGGCTGGTCCCCAGAACAACACCACTGAGCATCTCAAAGAATCAGGAGATGTGCTTATCTCAGCCCAGCCACTGACACTTAAGGTCAGCCAAAAGCACAGCAGGCTCATCATGTTTATGCCTCCATTGTGCCTCAGTTGCAGTAAGTCAAGATGGAGTGCAGGTTAGGATTAAGGCAACTCGACTGTCAAGGAGACAGCAGAACAAAATGTGAAAAGTTCTCATGTTGGTTGGTGTTGTAAAGTCCAGGGCACTGGTGATTATGACAGTAACTCACCCCATAATTGGCTAGATGCAAATAAACACAGGCTGACTGATTTACAGTGAAGCCCTAAACCAAGGCTGTGTGTTGTTTACAGTCTAGCTTGAACATTTCACACGCCTCTACCAGAAATTAAACCTGAAAGTGAACAGGTTATACCAAAATGAGAACCTATAACTTTTGAATGAAACCATACTCTGTGTCTCCAACACACAGAGTGCAACTTCAGTGCCCTGCTCAGCATTCTTCAGTGCAAAAAGCCTTTTTTTTCCCAAGACTTAGGGACAGCTGAAAAAGAATTTCTATGACTTGCCCATCTGGAGCCCACATTATTAACCAGCAGGGCATTAACACTATGAAATCCAGCTTCTATTTGATTTCATGACTTTCACAATTTAGGACAATCAGTTACTTAATTGACTATTAGATGGCTTAGTGCCACAAGGATGCAACAAAAATACAGGCACCTGTTGAGGCAGTTTTTATGTTGTTTAACAATCCTGTGCTGTATTACTGTCAGTGGGTTCGTCCCCACCATCCCATCTGTAAACCCAGTAACCAGTGTTAACCGCAGCTAGCACTGTGCACACCACAGTGCTAGCTAAAGCTAGCACACAAAAATCCCTCAGATTTGGAAAACACTGTAGATACTCACCAGATGTACTACTACCTCTGTCTGAGCTGTTGTAGGATCCGCCTGTATTCTGGTCATATGACTGGTTGTATGGAATAGTTGGAGCAATGTTGTCATTTACCCGGTAATCTGCAAGTTTAATAATACAGTTAATACCATCCTTTAGAGACATATCTACTTTTAGACACTGCTTTGTAACACAAACTAAGAACTGAAAATAGTGAAGAAGAAATAAACTCATTCTTTGAAAGTAAAATAATCTGATGTTTTATTTTTATCTTATCTCTAATGGTAAATTTAAGGAAAATCATGGGGATGTAGCAGCTCCACAGTAAAAATGAAGTAAAATTAAATCCTATGCACAATGCTTCTGCAACAATTAAGTCTCTCTGGATATATACATGACCTGTGTGACTGTCATCTTGATTGATTTTCCAGGGTCTCTGCTTAATTTATGCACAAGGGGCAGCCAATGACTGTGGTAGCTACTTTTTGTATTTCAAAGGTGACAACCCCACACAGGAGTAGTAAGGCCTGTATTACAAGGGCTGAATGCTCTGCTGGAGCAGCAATGCAGCTACACAGAATTTGGTTTACAACAGAAGAGGTCTTTGTTTAAATGCCTGCTGGCTTCAAGAAGATTCCTATTCACATTGGCTCATGCAGGTTCCAGCTACAAGCAGGGCCCTTTTTTTGGCTAATGGCTGTTACCATAACTTCCTCCTCCATTTCCAAAACACTTGATACACATACGTTACTTTAAAATCTAGATTTGGCAACCAGATCTGTAAAACTTTATCTGAAGAAAAATACTCATCTGGAAAAAACAGTACTCATGTAAAAGGAATTATGATTTACAGAGAACAGAAAGGAGCCGAGTTACTCTTTATGCAGCAAATAAAACTGCGTCATAAACAGAACCACTGGATGTAAAGTAGTGACAACAAAGCACAGCATGTATCTCATCAAAATCGTTACTTTGCATCACAAAAGCTTACAGGTACAATCAACAGCAAGATGGCTTTGACTTAGGAAATGAGAAACCTCAAATCAGAATATCGACTCATAAAATAGCAAATCAAAACAAAAATAAACAAAACTAAGAATCCGGTCCCCATCTGCTGCAGAAATGTTTGTGATAATGTAAGCATGGGAAAAAGAGCAAAATGATAGATTCCACACCAGAGTGTATTCTGTAATAGTTTCTCAGCCTAGTTGCATTCCAGAGACCAAGCTGAAGCCCTACATACCACAGATGTTTACACAGAGGATAAACAGTAAATCAACACTCTGAAATATGTATATATGACTGTCAGCAGACAATGCTTTAAGGGGGCCTTTCCACACTACAATATGCTAGAGAATATGCAGCTGTAATATACACAGTTTGAAAGATGCAGTATCTTCCAGGGCATAAAAACCAAACATGTTTTAATTCCAAACCCGATATGTAATACACAGTTCATGAAAGAAAACAATTACAAAAAAAATAATACAGCTTTAACCCTCCAGTAAGGAGCCACAAAAATTGAATTTTCTTTTGACATGTTTATGTTAAGGGAAGGTGTCACATTTCATATTGCCCTTTGAACTCCACTGTGAGTAGATGGGTCCAGTTGAGAAATCAACATTCCCGTAACGAAATGTATCTTTTTGCTGGATAACTTATCACTATGCCATCACCTGAGTTACAACAATCCATGCAAAAAGTTCCAAGTTAGAATGGGTCCAGTTCCTAGGGATACTGTTTTGCAAATCAGGTTATTAAAAGACGTTGTATGGCAGCCTGGAGGACTAGCAAGAAATCACATACGTATTTCTTCCAACTCCCACGCATTATATTAAAGAAACATGCCCTCAAGGCCACAAAAGTACATTCTGATGTTTCCCGTTAAGACTGAAATCAACTTATTTTTAGCTTCTGGATTCACAGACTTCAGACAGGGTAAGAAAGGAATTTAGTTTCCGAAACTGTGTGTGGAAGCACTGCCTCTCAATATGTGAATTGAAGGCTTGCTACGAACAAGTATAAAATAAACTGGATCACTCCATTTGTGTCCCCAATGTACAACACAATACAAATTTTACAGAGTTTGATATGCAAAATTTCATTCGCTGACATGAACATGTAGATTTAATTAGTCTCCATCCACAACTGGAAGAATGGGTTGACCTATTTAAAATTTAAGGTGGAGTATAATGTGACGACCATGCATCTGGCTTATGAATAAAATATCTGGCCTCTGTCCTAACCAATCCCTTAACTACTATTAAATTTAAATGAATCTCAAATCCATTGGAAGTGCATTTTATTTATTTCTAAAGATACAGCTTCTTATTTTTTATAATTCAGTATCTGAAGGTTATTGTGGTGCTAATTAATTTTGTGACAGTGCTAACTATGTATTTCTAAATCTAAAGAGGGAGTGGTCTAAAAGCACCACTGAAGACTGTAACTGCTGAACCTGGAAAGCTTTAGATTCCCAGCACCAGAAGGTCAAAACTCCTCTGATACCTAAAGAGGAGAAACAAGCTAAAAGCTCTTCACCTTTGTTTAATTTGTTTTGCTCCATAATGTTGTACTGTATGGGTGCAACCTCTTGCTTTTGCTGAACAGAGGGTTTCCAGTGTTTCTCATTCGTATCCCCGCTGCCATTGTTAACATTATTGCTGATATTTGACTGGATGAGTTGAGTGGTGGCATAAGGAGTGGGCTGCCCAGGTTGGCTGACAAATCTTCCATCCTTTAGATTTGGACTATTGAAGGTTTTCATCTCATTGATTTTGTTGCTGAGGTCCACGTCACCATAAACAGTTGACTCAGGCAACATCAGGTTTGTTTGCTTGTTGTCCAGCTGATTGTTGTAATTTGCTATACAATCGGCTAACCACAGAGGAAAGAAAAAAGAAAAGGTCATTCTGTTCGCTTACACTATACTTCCAATGAAATTCCCTTTAAAAATCTCTTAGTGTGTAACTATATGGCAAATCTTTTAGTGTGCAACTATATCACTTGCATCCATGAAGCAGAGATACTATAACTAAGTATTTTACAGACTATTATTTACCTTACAAGCTACTGCTGCAAAAGTGGTGTTCAGTTTTGATTCACTGCAAACTCAGACCTTCTGAATTGTATCTACAATGACTTACCTTGCTGGGCTTTTTCTACAGTGGACATGTAACATTCACATTTTTAGACATTATTCTCAAAGCAGTATAAGGTATCCAATCAATAACTGATTAAAATAATTTGCATTGAAAAGAAAAATCAAACAAAACTTAATAGTGGGAATAACTGAAAATGTCATGTCATCTCAACAGCATTTAAACTTTCTTGTACTCATGATAAGAAACAGATACAACAATATTTACTATATTTTTATAGATCCAGTGTTATAAAACAGACTGAGAAATGATCACACATGAGAGAATTAAAGAGAAGCAGTACAATGTGAAAGGTATCTCAGTACTCAGTAGCAAATCTTTATTTGATCATCATTTCCTTGTACAATCATATATTTTGGTTTGAAACAGAAAGACAGGAAAGCAACCTAGTAATATTGCTATTTTTCAGTTCCTTTGGATATTGGAAAATAAGTAATACCATAGTAATATAATTGTCCTGTATGCTAAATATGTATCACATAGACAATGTGAATTCTTTCGTCTAACAGTTATTCCATCATGAGATCACCACTTATTGCACAGACTAAATTAGACATGCACTGATGCTCTGGCCATTGCTGTGTGAACCAGTGTGCCTGCCTCCTATGTTCTTTTGCCTTTGCATGACAGCAGCTCCACACACTTTCCTCTCCATATCCAGTCCACTGGAAGAGTACTGAATGGAGAAACACAGTCTGCAGGTCGGCAGTTAGAAGACTTGGCGAAACTAGTATTCAATGATCGCTGACCAAAAATTCTCATTTGCTAACTGATTAATGCATCAATAATTACATAACAATTACCAGGAATACAGTTTTCCACTTTTAAAAGATGTGGTACTTATGCTTGATTCAAAACCTGAAGTCTGTTACCTGTGGCAACAATTAATTTAGTAGAGAGGATGCCAAATAAAACTAAGTACAGAATTCAGGATTTGACCATCATACTAAAATGAAGTAACTACTAAACATATAGGGGATGACAAATTCCAAAAAAATTCCCTAATACAGGAATCGTTTTGAGAAATATTTCCTGAAAAAGAGAAATAAAATACTGCTTGAGGAAGAAAACCACTGATCCACACTTTCAGTGATTAAGGAACAGTATCAGGACATGTCACATACAGCTTATCATTGCCCCCCAGCTTGTGTTTCTTGAAGGTTTTACTTTTTGATATATTTTTCTTTCTTATGTGAGCTGCTATTTATTGCTTCTGTTATTTATTGCTTCACAGTCTTCAACTTCTTGATTTCTACTTTTTAAATGGTTTTTTTTTTTCATTTCTGCTTTTTCTTTTGCTTGCTGAAACCACACTAGTCTTTCCTTCTTTCCAAGTTCATTGTTTTATATTGGGTGATTATGCATCCAGCATATTCTTCCTTCCTAATACCTCTTACTTTGCCATAATATCCTTGCAGGGTCACCTATGAAATGAATTTTTACCTCCTTCCATTTTCAGCTATATGAGATTTGAGTGTAGCACAATATAATTGATACAATATATGCAAAAGGTACATTTTCTTACAAAGATGCATTAGAATTCCTCACAGTACTTTAGCAAAACTGGTTTACCTCTCTAACAGTAGACTTATTATGTTAGTTTTTTTTATAACATCTACTTTTAGAACAAGCATTCCTATTCAGTAGACTTGGAAGACAATACTAAAAGGAACAGCTATTTAGCACATTCGCAGCTATATATATATATATGTATATATAAATAGATATATAGATATATATCCAACACTGCTGTTTCAGAGCATAAATCAAGCCCAAGCTGATAAAATGAAGAATATTTGACAGATTTTCCAGCACAGAGGAGAGCATTATGAGCATCTTATCTGACCTTCAAGCTCATTAGCTCTACTTGAAAGGAAGGAATCACTTTGCAACATAACCAAGCTTAATATAAAAGCTGAACTGAGGAAGGATCCACTACACCTCATGACAAGATATTATAATAGCTTACAACCCTCAAAAATGTGTGTTCTCTTCCTTTTCTGCATTTGTTATCTTTCAGCTACTAGAACTTGGTATGTCTGTACTTGCCCTGATAAAGTATCACTGTATCAGGAATCTTTTTACACAGGTATTTGTGGAAATGATATCCTCAGGCAGAGTAAGATACAAGTCTCTAATGTTAAAATTTCTCACCTTCCTCTGAGGCACTTGTCACTGGTCATAGACAGCACTGCTGCAGATGCATTACCATTATCACCATCTATGAATTAACAACCATTATATCTGGTTTCACATTCGTTACACAAGGTAATCCTGTTTAGCCTTTGTGCAACTTCACTATAAGTAATCATACTCCCTTTCTGAAACACTGGGAAATGCTACTAGATGATGGGAGTGGAAAAGACTCATTTTCATTCCTCAGCAGTAATGCAAACCAGGTTAAAACTAAAAGAACCTAATATCCGTTTAAAACAACACATGCAACAATTAGCACTTCCAGATATATATCTACAACTGCGCTCCCATGGGACTCCTGAGGTTTTCTTCAAGAGCACTCCTGCCCAAGCTCCTGGGAAATTACCACAAAACCTAACATTTCATAATTGCTTTTAGAGTACGAACTTTTTAATCCACATGCCCTAAACAGAAAACCAGCTATTCATTTTTGTAAGAGAATGGCACCCCAAGGAAGTACTGAATGTGCCAAAATAGGCTGACTGCAAGTACTGGAGCAGTGTTTCACTTCGTGCTTCCAATCACACCCTAACCAGAAGGAAAATCTCACTACTGTCATTTTGATATTCTTCTCCATCCAAGCAACAAAGATGTACAGAACAACCTAAAATTACCTTAGCTGCTCTTTTTCAGATGCTGAAACATATTAGTTCAGTGTGACTTTTGGTAACATTGAACTCTGTAGGGGATCTTCAGCCCACAGCTTGCTACAACTATCCAGAGGGGACCGAAAAAAAGATATCAAAAAGGGAACCAAAAGCATCACCATAACATAGCAGAGCAACTATATTAAGTCCAAATGCATTGGAAATAAAACTCCAAACAAACCTGTACAATCTCTCATGTATTAGATGTACTTTGTAAAGAGGACTCCTTATCAAGGTAGAAACATATCTAACCTGGTCGACTGTACGTTGTAAGGTTGCTATCACTGTTTCCGTTGCCAGAGGTGCAGCAGTTGATGGAGCAGTCATTGTGATTGTTCCCTGTGTTAGGCCAAGTATCTGCTAGCCATGGCTGAGTGGCTGGTTCACTGATGTTTAGGAGTCCTGGCCTTTAAAAACAAAGGTTGGTCATTTCAAAACTTAAACAAAAGCATTTCCACACTGCAATTATATTCTTCTCAAAAGATTAGATATGACAAAATAATATCAAATATTTAAAGGCTTGAGCATTAGAAAATACAGCTTGATTTAATTATTCAGTGGTCTCTGGTCTCCTGTATAACTTGTTCCTTGGTTGGACACTGAACAGCCAAGGACAGCATCGATTCAGTTTGTGGAACTACACGTACACTGGGTGCATTGGATGCAATATTTATCCATCCCTTTGTTTTGCGGGCTCTTTTGTGGGAAGGATGTATTTTAATTTCTCTACCCTTTCTCCTTTTCTTAAAGAAATGAAGGTAAAAAAGGGGAAATTGGCAAGTCAAATAGAACAGAAAATTCACATGGAAGCGAAATGGATATGTTAAAATAAGAGCCAAGTTTGGATATGAATACTCCTAAATTCCTGGTGACTTATAAAGCTAAGTTCTCCTCACCATCAGATAGTACTACTGTAGTGGATCTAAGGAACACTGTCTCCTTCATCACAGGATTTAATAGGCAACTTTCCATTCAAAATAGTGCAGAAACTAGTCTCCATAATATTAGATGTGATCCTCTTCAAAAATAAAATATGCTAATCCTCTTTAACTGAAAGTTAAGGATACAAACTGCATGCATTTAGTTGTGGGGGATATAGTCTGTCAGCACCACAGGCTTAAGTCATAGTCTTAGAGTGATCTTTAAAAGATCTATACATATATATGCATATGTATTTCTTTACTGAATATATCATCTGACAATTTAACATGGAAGGTGATGGGGCTTGACTTACTGTCAGGCTAACTAACTAGTCAATACACATACACTAAACAAGCACTTTTTGTAAATCTGAAACAAATGCACAGTTATGTAGTCCTGTGAGCAGGCCAGCTGATTTGAAATATTCTTTGCCTTAACACTCTGCTCTTACACCTCAAGGCATTTGGAGGAGACAAAGACTTCCAGAACATTTCAGCACTTTCAAGACCTTTGAACTGGACTTTTGCATAGAGGGTTAAATGTCTTTTGCTTCTAAAATCTGTTCTTCATTCACACCTGCTGTCATGTAAGATGTAGCACGAGGTATTTAGTAGAGAAAACCTCTAATAATTGGAGCCATTTAGATGAAACTTAGGCAAGAGATGCTTCCATTACAACTCCATAGCTTGGTAATGAATAGATTTCATCATTTCCAAAGATCTTTAACCATGCAGCAAATTCCTTGAATCCTTGAATTACTCTACAGGATCTGGGGTAGAAGTGGACTGAGCAAGTGGCTGTGTGGACGCTGGCTGGAGTCAATCCACTACAATACCCATTCCTTGAACCTTGTCTAGAAAAGGGATTGCCACAAAAATGGGTATTTTTCTCAGCATGGCAGAAACGGGGATTATGTTGAAATATATCACTGTGACATTTTGAATAATGCTTTAACTGCTCGCATAACTGCACTTGGCAAAAATAGTAAGCCTCTCCAAAACATTGCAAATACAATGTAAGGAAGCAAAAACTTCAGGTTTGGAAATCTGAGAAAGACTTCATACACAAAAATAACGCTATTTTCTTTATAGAAACATGTTTCATATTCCACAAAATACGGTACAACACTATGCATCCAATAAATGTTATATATGCAAATGAAGAAAAGAAGCACAGACGTTAAAACCTTGAATAAATTACACTACTAGATTGTAGCCTTGATCCTTAAAACTAGGACAGTAAAAAAATTATACTGCTTCTTAAACAGGGGAAGTCTAGATTGGATATAAGGAAGAACTTCTTTACTGTAAGGGTGGCGAGGTACTGGAATGGGCTGCCCACGGAAATTGTGAATGCTCCATCCCTGGTGATGTTCAATGCCAGGTTCAACAGAGCATTGGGTGACATTGTTTAGTGTCCCTGCCCATGGCAGAGGGGTTGGAACTCGATGATCTTAAGGTCCTTTCCAACCCTAACTATTCCATGATTCTATGATTCTCTAGCAGTGTCAAAGTGACTATGGACGTGTAGACATCTCAGGGTTCATTTCTGTCCTCTAAGACTGTGTGAGAGTGTACTGTCTAGCTTGTGCTATGGGAAGAGCAAGAAAGCACAGTGGCATAAAGAACACGAAGGATGTTAACTGCATATCTTTTTGAACAACCTTCTCAGGGAAAGAGAGGGTTCACCTCTGTTCTCTCTTATTTTCTCACTATCCTGAGGGAAAGGCACCAACCCAGTGATTTACAGATTAGTTGATTCAAAAATCACATGACAACTCTTCTAGAGGTTTTCCTCCATGGTTTTATGGCTATGACAACACAGCAGCATGGAGTTCTGGACAGAGATATCTGCAGCTGCTCTTAACAAGGTGTTTCAGCAGCAGCAGGAGAGCAGCCTCGCCTCTGCACAGATTGGGAATGTTTAATTTTATGCCTAATCTTTACCACTACTGAATTTTTGCAGAGTCCTACAAATCAGGAATCACAAGATGCCACTTGTCAAACAAGAACTGATATAAGAATTTATCACCCAGCTGCTCTCTGAGATTTTAGAATATATCTCAGCATCATGCCAAATCTTTATCTGAGATGCTCATAAAAAGGCATGCTTGAATGTGACCTACAAAAACCCCAAAAGGTGTGCTACTAAAGTGCCATTGCTCTGACCTGTGTTTTTGCTAAAACCTGAAGGAAATTCCACCTGTACACAGGAAACCTGAATTACTGTTTTGTCCACTCTTTTTGAGTAATAATGTTAACCCAGTAAACATGTTTTAGTTAAATCCTCAATATGGAAGGGACTAGGTTCAGAAACTAGGGGCTTTTAATTAAAAACCCACCTGTTTCCTTCCATGTCCCATCTCTTGGGAGTGATGCTTTCCCTGTTTTGCATTCACAGCAAGGCTTTTCCTTAAAAAATCACCTTATAAGCTGTTTATGTCTTCAGCATTTTTTTTCCAATAAACGTTTTCTTTCTTTGTAGTGTTTGGGAAGCAGCTATATTTCTTAATCCTCATAAATGCCACGACATAATTACTTTTACTCCCTTAATCAGCTGGTAAGCCAGGTCTTTATTCTGAAGTTAAAGCGCTCCCTCTGCTGCTCATTCTCTGAGATGCAGTTTTTACAGGTTAACAAAGCTTAAAACTCATTCTTTAGAAATCAGCCTAAAAATTCAAACCGTATATCCTCTTTCTGAACAGAAAAGTATATGGTGAAAACATATAAATTAATATAATAAATTAAAACATATCTCTGTAAGCGATTATTCTGCCATTACTTACAAGGACAACAGCACTCTTGACACCCTTTAGTTGAGCACGATTTATAGCTTTAAAAATTAGGCACATAATTACCTGCCTCCACTGCTTACGGCCTCTCCTCCTCTTTGATATGTAACTGAAATAGTAAAACATAAAAAAGGGAAATAATTTAAAAAACGTATATTCCTTACACAAAACCCCAGACTTCTTAAATAGCAGTATTAAATTTGCCTTTGTTTCATTTTAGCTAACACAATAAATGTGCACTGCTTATATATTAATTCTGAGTCTCATTCTGAGTCTATTCCTTCAAGTATGAGTTTATACATAGGACTAGTGTTGCTTGATAACTGCTAGTCTTAGCTCCAACAAAGTTACACATTTCAGTTCTGCTCTGAATAACATGAACACACATATATCACTTAAAGAAAGCAGGAAGCCATACATCAGGTTGAACTTATCCTTAACATAACTCTGCTGACTTCAGTAGAGTTACTCTGTGGAAGAATTTAGGTCATATATTTGTTTCATGAATGACTAGATGGTAAAGCTTTGATCTACCTTATTACTTTGGTAAGATTAAAGATGCGTCATGGTTCTACAACAGGCCTTTCTTTCAATGGAAACAATGGCCCATTACAGCTGAAAGTATTGCAAAAACACTGCACTACATTCACGGAACAAACACGCTCTGAAAGTCCACAGAAGCTTTGCATTTTATAACATTTTACAATTGGATTTAGAAATTATTCTTTTTAATATAAAAATTCAAACGAATAATCCTGGCAAAACATGTCCAGCATAAAGAGTACTTTCTAAATTAGAAGGAACAGTTTTGCTAGCATTTTAGAAGCATTAGACATTAACAAAGTGGATGTCCACATGCATTAATTTGTTGGCATGGACCGCATATCATCACAGGAAGCATTATGGATGAAAAGTTAAGTTTTAGGATGAAAACACCCAAGAAACAGTGCCATATATTCTGCAGGTTTGCATTGGGTTTGGCAAAGGGTTAAGGAGATTGCCTCCCCTGCAAATGCTAATGGATTCTACATTTTCCAATAGGAATGTGCTGAAAAAAAAGCAGCCAAATTCTGCTCTTTAGAACTCCAAACTGGGAGTCTGCAAGAGAGAGATACATGCTGGCAGTGATTACAGTAACAGGATTAAACCATAGGATACATTGCTACAGGTAAGTTTTTTTACTATAGGTAATGTGAAGGAAGAGGGTCTGGTTCCATTTAAAGTCAATGGAACTAATCACTGGGATCCTGGACCGAAAAAGGATTTCCTCCCCCCCTTCACATTTTACATACTTCATGTTTTCTCTAGTTTTTTCTTTGAAAATCTCACTGCTATTTATTTTGCAGCTCTGCTATATCTTAAGGAACCCTGATACTTTCTTTTAATGCTAAGAATCCATCTGAGAAAATATATGTCAACTAACCTACCAACCTCTTCAGAATTTCCATAGGACGTTACTATTGAGACTGCAATAGAAGCCCTCTGTTAAGCCAACTGAAGTGACAGCATAATAATAATAGTTTGAATCAGTCTCCACCGTGGATCTCAAAGGACTTCACAAACACTAAGGGCCCCTCTAATTCATGCCAAACAGTAAGCAACTCCACCAAACCTCACAGGATGACTTTTGAAACAAGATACTATTCAATGGGATAAAAAGCATGGGGATAAGAATCTCACCCATTACTATTAGGTCTGTGCGGATGAACGTAGGCAGACATGAGATTGTTTCACCTGTGCCCCAACTTGGAAGGATGTTACTCTGCTGCACAGAGGTCAGGTCAGTGCACTGATGATTTTGAGTGTGCAGAAGAGGGAGTAGGTGGGTTTTACTCTGCCTGGATATGCCACCAAGTCTCATAGAATTCTTGTGAAAATAAGGGATTTAGAACAAAGGAGGAAAAAGCAACCTGTCTGTCCACTTAGGCTGTAGCTAACAGTAATGCAGTATACTGGTGGGCACTGAACATGTTGAATTGTATCTACTGTAGAGAAAAAAACCCTCAGCTGCTAGACCATGGGACCGACTGCAGGTCAGCTCTAGAGAATAGAAAGGCTCTCACAGATTTTGGTGAGCTGTGGCTCAGGTTATATTTTGTATAGTTCCAATCAAAAAGAAACAGAAAATTATTTTAGACCCACCCCAAAAATGAAATGACGCCATTTATTCAGAACAGAATGATTTATATTTTTAAAGCACAAATACAGTTTAAGGTAGAAAGCAAAGAAATCTAACTGCTAAACCAGTTTGATTTTCTGTATCTTCCAAAGCAGGCAACTCCTAGGTCCCTGGATTAATGCAGATTCAGAGGAAAGAAAAGCAAATGTATCCCCAAATATAACCCCACTGAATCCCTTTCAAGTCAGCATCTGGGCTCTGCAAAGTCACTCCTCCATCGGAAGCACCTTTTGCAGCAGTAGTGCAGAAGGCCACAGTACTCCATTGTAATATCCAAGAAGAGAGCCCAGGTTGTGCAGACTGATGGGATCATGCTACGAAATGGCATGCTTGCTTTTAATGGTATGCTACAAAATGGTACACACAGATGTCAGCTACAAAGAAAATATACACTACTTAGAGAACAAAATAATGATACCTGTCATTAATGAAACTTTAAAAACCCTTCAGAACAGCAAGGCTGGTTAATGTCAGAAAAAGAAAACAGTACCACAATCACATGCTAAAGGAACAAAGAAGGGGGGAAAAGTGCAAATATATACCTGTTGGTGTGAAGGTAAAAGACGGGACTGAAAAATCAAAACAAAATACAAACTGGTTATTAAGCTGAAGAGAGAAAGGGAAACATCCACATTAGTATAAATCTAGCAGACAGCTGAACATGAAACAAATGCATATAACTAATCTAGTAGTTCACTGACATTGGTACAGAAATAAAATTAAATTTGCAATTCAAAAAGAAGCTTGTTTTTTCAGGTATTATTCTGAACAAAAAAAATAAGCTTGATATTCTATGGTACTCTTGAGGGGACTAGAATGTGGTTTAGCCTTTCAAATTCCCCTCAGTTTGGTATTATAAGTTGTTCTGAAAATCCTAGCACAAACAAGAGCCCCACACTGTTAATCATTTTAGAATGCAGAATGACAAATTCCTTAACAAAGCCTTATCAAGGTCCTATTGAATCTTATCTGCAGTTCACTAAGCAAATGCTCATTACACTGAACTAACAGGCACACTTAAGTATTCAGTAAGGAAATAATAATCATATAAAGGAGCAAAGAGAACTGCTGTTTTACTGTCTCTGAATCAAGAATAGTACCAACTCTCATTGCAATGAAGGCACTAAAATCTACTGCAGCAATTAATTTTTGTTTTCATAGATGAGACTGTTAGACAGATTTATATTCTTTCTTAAATAATCAGAAGAAAAAAAAGAAAGAAGATTTCCCTAGATGTAACACCCTTCTACCTTTCAACTCGTGAGTTTAAGAGGGAAAGGTTAACAGTAGAACAATGACATTGCTTGACAATCGTCACTCTCACAGCTGCTATAAACCTTCTTCGGATCAATGGGGTCTCTAATTCAAATACGGAGCACCAGCATTTGCTCCTCCTATTAGCACATGCTCCCCCTCCTGTTGACAAGATAGTATAGTTTTTCTACTGCTGATGGGCTGAAAAAGGCTAACATTGCCCTTTTCGATCTCATGACATCCAAGTGAGGTGTCAGAGAAACAATAGTCACTAAAAGTAGCCTTGAGACAGAATTTGACCAGCAAACCTGGAACAGAAACAGTTCTGGCTAAAAGAATAATTGCTTCATTTGATTTTTACAACTGATGTTCTGGGGCATTCCAGAGTGTGTTGCTGTAATTTAGGATATATGCTGTAGTTTTTCCTCCTCTTTTAGCAAGCCAATTTATTTCCAGGGATATGACACTAACCAAAAAAGAGAAACTTCTGAGCATTTGCCTGTTTCAGGCTTCGTTTGCAGCACAGCTCTTTATCTTGGGAATTCCATTGTGTTTTCTTTGAGCTAGGCTTTTTCACACAATCAAGTTTAATTTAGCTACATTCAAAAATGAAGAACCATAGTAACAAGCTTTCAATAGAAGGTGCATTTAAACCAGATCTATTCAAAGCAGAATCAAGTGTCTCAAAATTAATTTGCAATCATAAGGACATGAAAAAAAAATCTTAAACTACTGTCTCATTACTCTTTTGTGAGCTAAGTGCTAAACCTAGTTTCGTTTCTTAAGGAACATAGAAGCAGATTAACAGAGGTTCAACTAAAAGACAGCTTTATTGCTATGCAGGGAAGAACAACTAAATTCTCAGAGCTTCTATTAATAAACTCTTCTGAGCATGTAAGAGCGCTGGATCTATGTGTGGGAGTAGTGAAGTATTTTAACAGATGTCAGGCCTGAAGCTAAATATAAAAATAAGGAAATAAACACACGAGTGAAGAAAGTCTGGGCTTGCAGTGATGACTCGATGCACTGCAGGGTGGCAAACTACTTTGTAATTTATATTTCACTAAAGACGGATTTTCTTCTTGAAGAATAGTTGATAATGGAGATGCAGACCTTACTTTTCTGTGTATTTTCATTAAAATCCCCAACAAATGACACAGAAGATATTTTTACAGATACTGAAAAACACAGCTGTTTTGAACAATAGCTGATGTCATTAAAGTAACCATTTTTTAAGGACTAATTGTATGCCTTCTGCTTAATCATAGGTACTGCTGAAAGCATAGCGATGTTAGTTTGATAGAACAGTAGAAAGGCAGTATGGCAGCATGCTATTAGTAAAACAAAACAGAGCAGTCCAATGCAGCAGTTTGTTCTATCTAAGAAATGCTAGGAGAACAAAACCAAAGGTTTCATCCCTGATTTCTGTGGTTACGACTCCGCTACAACCACTGTACCTAATGCCTAGTGCCAGCATGGACACAGAGGGCACTTACACTTTGCAACACTCCAGAACTATTTCCATGTTTCCACTCTCTCACTTTCTATTTTTAGCACTGCTTCTTTTTCATAGCAACACACTGTTAATGTTTAAAAACATTTGTGTTATATTTGCATATTCATCCCGCCCACCATACATTCATTTTTGAAGTGACTGAAGAACGTAATTTCATGACACCTTTCATACGTTAAGATATACGTTAGACTTTTTAAGCCTATGTCTATCTTTTGATTGCTATATGTCAACTATTCTCCCTCAATTCCTTCAAAAGCAGAATCTCCCATTTTCTGATTAATTCCAGAATTTACAGGTCTTACTCTGTGAGTGCCTATGAGGTACTCCTTTGAGACAAAATGAACTGCAACTTATTGAATTCAGCTTTAACTTTGGGATTTAACCAACAGATTACTGAATCAGGAGAAATCAAGCTTTTATTCCAGAAGGCCTTCCACGTAGAGATTCTAGTTTTGTCTGTCACAGAGTACACTGTAAAGCACTGCTTGCACACCAACAATCCGATATACATGAAAACGAAGAGCGTTTTAAGTTAGTCCCACTGCTGCCATTCTAACTGAATGCAGATGCAAGATATGATAGCCCCAGAATCCAGTTGCAGCAAAAGGGTCCCAAAACAGCATTTATGAAAGACTTTTATAAAGTACTATTGACTGATGTCAATAGTACTAAGAGCCACCTCACCACATTCCCCCAGAACACACAGAAATTTGAGTACACGCACCAAAAGCTTTGTAATGTACACCACTGTTAGTGCTCTCAGCAGCAAGCAAAGGATTGAACAAGAAGAACAATGAACTACCATCCATTTGGCACCTTTTCAGATGGCAGAGTATCAGGTAGCAAGGGCATATGGGAAGCTCCCAGCTTTAAACCCATGTTTACATTACTCATTTGTACAAGTATCTTTACAAATAGCTAGTCTAAGTATTTTGCTAAAAGTTTATACTTTAAAGCCAGGTTTTAACACATCTCTGCTCTCTGCATTAGCTCCTGATCCACACTTCCTGAAAGTAGTGAATTGATTTGGTAATTCCTGCATCAAGTCTTAGAAGAACAAGAGACTGGTGATAAAGAAAAATAGCCAGCAAACACGCACTCAGCTGCCAGTGGCCTGAAATATGTAATACGGCACCTTTTCTAATACCAGCGTAAGTACTAGTGAGTCCATTTCGCTTCTTCCTGTGACGATATAACCAAATGCTGAAGACCATAAGGATAATCCAACAGGCTGCACCAATTCCAGCAATGAAGGCAGGTTGCTTTACAACATCAGAAATCTGCTGGGCTAAACTCACTTGATCTTCTGAAGACACGGGGTTTCCATGAGAATCTGAAGACAAGACAACCAAAATAGCCAATTAGTTTGAATGAGCAACTGTCAAAGGCATCATGAAGAGAACTGACATAAACACAGTCCAGTTTTTCAGGGTAAAATCCTAAAGACTGCTCTTCAAAAATCCTTTTGCAGGTTTAGATAGAAATGGCTTGTTTTCCATAAAAGACGGGTAACTCCAGCTACACTGACTTTTGTTTGCTCACAAATCCTGCTGAAATCAGGCCACTAGATATGCAAATAGAAAATTAGGTTAAAAAAAACCGCCAAACTTGTGGGCTGCTATTTTGTTTTTCATTTTTATTTTAGCAAAGCAACAGCAGCTTCAGAAAGTTATTCTGATAGTCAGCAAAGAACACAGAAAGGAAAAGAAAGCTCAAATATGAAACACGCATAGTCTGTTCCTTGAGCTCTGCACATGGGTAGAAAACAGTTACCTAAACTTCCGCTCTCACAACTGAAAATCACAGAATTACAAATTCAGAGTACATTCACATGAGGTTGGACTGACGGATGCATTTTAATTTAGCAGTTCCTGGCAGATGACTTAAATCTTGTATTACAGACTAATGTATTCTTTGCAGTCTCTCACTTTGACCTCAATTAAAAAAGACTAAATACATCAAAGGACATAAGGAAGTACAAAATAACCAATCCCGCCTGTTGATGTGGGTGAAGAAAGATAACTAAAAAATGAGTAACAAATTGGTTAAAAGTCAAGCAGTCTCATTACTAATGAACAAGAAGACCTTTTCAGAACCATCTTCTCCTTAAATATCCCATATCAAAATAAAGACCATGTATTTTTTCCACACACTATATTTTTAGGTTTTTTTGCAGAAAAAGCACATGCAAGCATCAGCCTCTTCTGCTTTTTCTGCACTGAACTTTTGCAAGACCCTTCTATGAGTAGCAGTAATGATTTTCAGTTAGTGACCAATGCTTCCCAACTGAAATGCAGCAACTCATAGACAAAATGCTGCCTTACTGATTTTTCACCTCTACAGTGAGCGCTTACTGGAAATTTCATTATTGCAGAGGGTGAGGGCAAGAATTAGAAACTTTTACTCAAAGTGGATATTGTTTTACACATTCCACAACTCTGAAATACCCATTTTTACTCTGTTGTAAATCCAATTGTTAGATGCTGTTTTACTATGGTTGGTGAGATCAGATTCAGAACAAGAGGTTTGTGTTTGAAGTCAAAAGGTGCGGGTTTTAATTCTATTAATATAAATACAAGAGAAATGAAAACCTATTTACTTAAAAATTATACTTTTTCCCTGCAAAATAAGCAGTGAAGAGGTTTTTACTTTTTTTTATGACATGTCCTGCATTACTCCAAAATCCAACTGAAATATAAGAAAATCACAGTACAAACAGGAGATGGCATCAAAAGAAATGATACAAATAACAAACTGCCTCTGGAAAATGATACCTTTTTGAATGGTAAATGATCAAATTAATATCAGTTTCTTCTAGTGAAGAATTCCAAATTTCAGGCTTTGCGAAATCAAGGTCAAATGCCTACTTTGCCAAGGAATCAACAGCACCTTTGATGGCTACTTTACTGGAAATTATATTCCATTTTTCAGGTCCCTTTATCTCCTATGATCCTAAGGGCACTGCCTCATCTGAAAGTTCACCAGGCAGACTCATTATTCTTTTCTAATACACCCTTTGTGTCTGTTGGGTCTATAGATTTCATGCCTGTTTGTGCAAGGTTAAGATGGGTTGCTTCAGATTTTATGGAGACAGCCAACTGAAGTTCCACACAAGTGGACAGATGGGCTTAGATGTATAAAGTATGCTGTGACCAATGAATTAAATCTGTCACTCTCTCTCGTCTTCTGTCTCTTTGCAGCTGATGCCATATTAAGATATGAAAACTTGCATCATCAGTCACTTTCTGAAATGAAAGATTTCTGTATTGTTGAACAGCTACACTACCTTATATATCTTAATAGAGTAAACCAAAAGATATTTGCAGAACCTATGGTCCTGAATAAATTTGGAAGACCAATAAATGATTTTCCTTTAATCCTTTCAATATATATATATATTTAAAAAAATAAATTTGGGGGGGGGAAATGATGACAAACTCGGAAACCAAATAAGAATGGTTTTTAAATATGTGAACAATTCAGCCATATAGAAAGATGGTACTTTTATATATGCAGTCAATATATACATTGCTGAGACAATGCATGTCTGAAGATTACAAAATACTGAAGAGTCTCTTTGATCATTTATTCTCATTTTTAAATAAGATTCATCTTCTGGTATTATTTTGCTAGCCATTGCAAGCATAAGAACAGCATTAATAATGTAGCTGCTTTTAAAAACTTAGGCTTTTGGCACAATGTATTTGGGGAGACTGTGAGAACCTATACATTACATTAGCTGGTATCTATTTAGACACATGATAAAGAGAAGAATATGTATGTGTTCATGTACAGCCATATAAACTGCACCGTAGAAAAGAAGATGGAAGGGCTTTCAAGAGGCCACATTTGATCCTGCCCCTCTTGTAATTAAAAAAATGAAAGTAAGCTAAATATAAAGCAAAGGGGATTTCCAGGAACACTATCTTGGATGCCTTTCTTTGAGAAGTGCATATTCTCCTTCCATAGTAGTCTTATGAGATCCTGAATGATCAGTCAGGAAAAAAAGCTCTTGAACTAAAAAAAGTACTTTTTCTTCATCCAGGAAATTTCTGGAAGCTTTGCCTGAGATATAAACGGTTCATAATCAACATTCCTGTTCCTGCTTGCACTCCACAGGGAGATATGCCAAAATAATAAGTGAACATAAACATTCTACAGTGAAGTGCATCGTACTGCCAGAGCAGCAGCCACAGCATTCAATGTACTTGAAAATGCCCCAGAGTTGTTGGAGCAGGCTGATCCCACAACTCCCTGAAACCAGCATACTATCACAGTGACTCATCCCTTCCTCTGCCCCAAGATAAGGGCCCTCCTTTTAATCACAGATAATGTTGCTATGGCTATTGCTTACAAACTATGTGATTTGACTCTCCTGAAGCTCCAAGTGTCAAAATGCAATGTAAACTAATTAGAATTTACATCTAGAAGAACTGAGACCTCTAATTTTCTAATATTAAATTTTCATATAAGTAAGAACAATGTAAAAACTAAATTTTAAGTTGTTAAATGTTAAATAAAAGATTAAAACACAATAAAGATTGGAATGCCAAAGTTAAAGGCAGCAAATTCAGGTTCACAGGTGTGCAAACAACCTTAGCTTTGCCCTGCACATATACAGACTGTGGCATAGTACTTTTCTAAATGCCTATCTCATATAGCATATAAAATGTACAAACAGTAAGTAAGAAGATATAAGTTCTGCTGACATTGCTAATTCTGGCAATTCAAAACTTGCAAAACACCTGGAATCTGCGACATGATGTCTGAGTGTTTTCTCACATATCTATTCATGATGCAATATGAAAACTTTCTGATAAAGCAGGTTAGGAATAAGCTATTTTGTCTCTTTTCAAGTTATATACATTTCCAAAACTGGAAAAATACCAGTTTTGTGCTTCAATCTTATAACATGCATTTTGAGGAGACAGCACTGAACTGGGTTACTGAAAGGGAAAATAAACCAGCTTTCTCCGGGCTATTTGCAGGTCACAAGACAAAAATAACAATAAACCTTACAACTACCACACTAGAAGTACTTGAAGGGCTCACAGAGCAATATCCCTGAAGGCACAGTAGCTAGTTCACAAATCACATTTCTTAAAGAAGCAATTAGAATAATAAAGACCCAATGAAACTTTCCTGTGTTTTGTACACTTTAGACATCCACTGGTTGAATAATGTAGTCCGCATTTACAATAAATATGCAGACTTCTCTCAATAAATAACTGCACACCATATAGTCTTATGAATAATGTGTTTAAGAGTAACAGTAACTGTAGTTGTGGGGCTCCTTGGAGCTGGCACCCTTAACAAAATGTTGAAATGTTCCAATTTCACTACATTTTGCCAACAAGCATAAGTAATACTGCCAAACTACCCTAGTAAGTATCCCATCATTGTATAAAAGACAGGCTTCAGACCAACAAAAAATAGTTTGCTGTGATAGCTCTCACCTTTCTGTGTGGAGCATTTTTGTAACCAATGCCCTGAAGTTAAACTTCATGACAAGAAAATCCTATGATTTTCCACAGCACAGTATTATATGCACACAATAAAGTGAGCTGTGGCTAGCTCTCATGAGATATGATTTTTTTTTCCTTAACACCAAAGCTCTCGCAGTCTGTCTTATTGCAAAAACATCAACTTTCCTTCAAAACAAACAGTTTTCCAGACCTTGGACTTCCACAGAAATCTTGAAAAGGTCATTCAAAAGCTAAGAGGAAAACTCCATCCCTGGCAGTGCTCAAAGGCTGCATGGGGCTTTGAACAACCTGGTCTAGTGGGAGGTGTCCTTGCCCATGGTGGAGGGTGGTGGTGGTGGAACTGGATCTTGAAGTCCTTTCCAACCCAACCTATTCTACAATTCTGTGATTCAGAAGCCCCAAGTGTTCTAAGAGGCATGATTTTTAAGTTGAACTTCTGATTTTAAACAGTAAAAGGGGGTTTTCAAATAATGAGCAACTATATTGTTAGTTTGTCCCTGGTGGCACAGGAAGTCTTTGGTACCATGACTCAGTGAGCTGCTTTGTGTCAGCTGAGACACAGAAAATAAAAGAGCTTTGAGCTTACAATTTGTACCTGTCTCTGTAACAGGTTAAGTGAGGTGTGTACACAAGGTCATCTATCACAGCTCAGCTGATGCATGGGACTGCGATTGCACGCCTCAGCTCTCAGAGTATCCAGTCTCTTATCCTCCCCTCTTGTTCTGGAATGTGAAACTTCCTCCTCCCTGTCCTTCCTGGCTGACTGTCTGCCCTGGCCTTTCTCACAGTCACAAGCCCATGAGCACCCTCCACAGCATGCAGACTCAAATATGAGGCTGCTGTGCAAAAGCATACACTGAGCAAAAACCTCTCTTTTCTGGATGCTCCACAGCCAGTCACAATCTAGTCTCACACTGTTGTAAGAAAAACACATTACGAGGAAGCAACTGTTTGATTCTAATGAAAAGTTTGTAAATAAAAAGTATATCTTATATGCACACATGGAATTTTTAATTAGTCAAAAAATAACCCCAAACCTCATAAAGTTAAGGGCTGTACTATTTCAAATATCAGGAAAAGATTTCCTGAAGGAAGAGCTGAGGATCAGCAGCAGAAATGCAGAAACTTGAAGTTGCTGGTGCCAAACACGCAGTTCTTAGAGATACAGAGAGTTGGGACTCTTTCAAATTTTCTTAAAGTAGCATCCTTAGTCCTCTGTCTTCCCCCTCCCTGGCCTCCCTTCCCTCTCTCTGTAACCATGTAATATATTGCTGGTGAAAAGTGCCAACTGATGACATCAACAGATTAATTTTCTTCAGAAGAGCTACCAGAACACTCAAGTGTCTGCTCCACCTCTGCGCCGGGAGCACATCTAAGAACTGATTCCTTGCGGGGGCTGTAGGAGAATGTGTAACACAGGGTAGACTTAGGTAAACTGCAGCCATTCTTCAGCTTTGATGATTTGAGGTTGATCTCTGCTATTAAAGGGAACTCCTTAAATTGAAGTACTAATTTTCAGCAGCCTCCTGCAGTTGCCAAAAGGACTGTAGCACTGTCTAGGCATTTTTTGTACTGCTTCTAGCAGCAAGGATTTCCACAAGACTCTTGCCTCCAAGTCTTTATCACGTAACAGCCAAATTATGGGATTTTTACCCCACTATATGTAGATTTGGCCATGCCACCTAATTAGAAGCAAGCAGTACAGACTATGAAAGCAAACTCCAAGGACAAGGTGAGATACAGATTCCTTGAAAACCCTCCAAGGTGTGTGCTTGTTTCATGCTTTCTAACATAGTGCCAGTTAAGGCCAGCAACCGAGAAGGCAGGCAAAAAATCCTGATAGACTCTTGTTTCTTTTCCACTTACCAAAACCCTGAAGTGATTAAGTTCCATTATAAAATTCACCTTCATTTAGCATTTCATTTGAGAAAAGGGGGAAAAAAGGAAAAAATAGATCATGAAATCTTAGGCCTTGAGTATCGAGATTTCCTCATTATTTTACATTCCTAAGCTTCATTAACTTCAAATTTTCAAAATCTAAGCCATATAGAACCAACCTGACTTTGACTAGTGTCAGGCATCCCTTCCCATGGCAGGAGGCTTGTAACTACGTGATCTTAAGGTCATTTCCAATCTTAAGTATTCAATGATTCAATGACTGGAAAGCTGGCGGTAGGAAGCTATGAATGGTATCTGGCTGTAGGAAAGAGCAATCCAACAAATAACTATGGGGTCTTGCATGTATAAATGGAATATTTATACACACAGTATATAAAACAAAATGTAATTTTTCTATAAAATCTCTATTAATGTAATGAGGAATCATATGCCTATATAAGGTAAATTAGTTAAAGATGACCTTCATTTTAATAGCCAAGGAAACATACATGCAATTTTCCAGATAATATATTCATCTTTTAGTCTTATTTTTACATGCAGCAATTACAGGTTTTTAAATAGAAAAAGTGAAATAACAAGGAAGATCTACTAATGACACAGAGATGGACAGACATAAAGTCCAAAGCAACATGATGAGTTTGCTTTCACAAATATATACTGGAATGATAAGGCACTCTGACAGAGGCATACTGGTAAGGCAACATGGAGTCATACCTAAATCTCTTCAGCTACCCAACAACAAAGATGCATTTCTCTCAAGCACACCCAAGAGCAATGCCCCTGACCTGCATTTATGACAGAGAGATGTTTGGTGTAAATGAAGTTAGGAGGTCAAAATTGCTGTCAGTCTTCTGTGTACCTTTTTTTCTTGTACTTGGGTTATTTACTAACTTTCACACATCGCTGAAATTTATTGTACCTAATTTTAGCATGGCTTTTTTCCTCAATAAAGGTGAAACCTAATCAAGATAAATTACATCCCTAAAGTAAACTGAGCGGACACTCAGTAATTCATACTCCCCTACATGTTTTATTACACTAGTCTTATGTGTGAGAATTCACTTTGAAAAATCAGTAACCAAATGCAGCACTGCTGAATTGGGAGATCAAAAAAAACCTTGTGTTGTTATAATCCCACCTTTAGAATACAGTTCTATGAAAGTTTAAGAACAGAAATGCCAAAACCTGCTATTCCAAAGATCAAGTAACACTATCTATTTCACTTGTCTTGGAAGTATTTCTGGTGCCATAAAAGACAAATGCAAACAAACAAAAATCACTGAAACCAATAGGTAGGATTACCAGCATGCTTACCTAATTGGATAAACTGAGGATCGCTTTTCACTCCAGGTCCTGCCCCAGTACTTGCTGCCACTTCCACACTGTATCGAATACCAGGAACTAGGGAGGGGATGACTACAGAAAAGGTAGAACCATCTACCGTCTTGTTTATATGGTATCGACTTTCATTGCCAAGACACCAGACCTGCAGGAAGTAAGCGAAGGTCATGTGTAAATGTTCAAAATCCAACACCAAAAGGTAAGTAGAAGGAAGGATGACACATCTTATCTGCCGGATACAGAAACTTAGATTTTGTCACTAACATCTGCAGTTATGGATTGCTGTCCTAGGCATGGCATGAATACTGAAAAGATACGTCTTGTTTCAAAGAGCAGCTCCAACTATTAAAGTTATTTGATGGATTTATTGTAATTCATTTACAGTTCAGCCAGTGACATCAGTGGTAATGAAATTAAAAGCATTAGTAACCCAGAACAAATAAGGGAAGTCAAGAATTGCTCACATAAACAACAAAGAGCATTCCGTGAAATGAATTTGCAATTCTCTTGTTCAGCAATTGTTCATCAAGAAATGCTTTCTCCATTCAAGTGCAAGGGCAAGTCTGTCATCACATGATGTCACAAGAGAACTGATGTCACGCTGGAATCCAAACATTATCTTTTTATAAAAGAAAAGGCAGCAAGAGGCAGTGGTTGAGTAATATGTCACCTTCTATCAACGGACAGCAGCATGGTATCAGGTCTCATTTTCAGATGAGATCAGGACATAGGTCTAATGATTTTAATTTACCACTTTATAAATTACATCAATGAGATTAAATGATCTGGAGAAACAATATGATAAGGTATTTTCACCTCTTTAGGCCTGCACTGTTAAGGTGGCAAATGCTTGTAAAAGTATGGTTGAACACCCAACTGCTGTTAAATGAGAAGCAGCAGCTAACCTAGATCTGCTAGAAAACTGAGGAAACTGTGTTGATTTTCTCTTCACTCCCTTCCCACAAATGTATTGCTGTACAATGAATATTTAGCCAGAAAGTTAAATTAGTTAAATTCAGTACTTTATCTGTAAAAAAAGCAAACTTTCCTGAGAACAGCAGCATTTCTGAGCCTGTGTTGACACATGAGGGAAGATTTTGGTTTTGACATACGAAGCTCCTAGAAGATTTAGTACACAGATAGCTGCTCTTAATCCCTCATGTAATTCTGCTGCTGTGGAGATTGTCAAGTGAGTAAGCTAGAGTTACACATATAGAACAATTGCTAGGTCCCTTTCCCTACAGCACTTTCCCCCGGACACTGGGGAATTTTATCCCACCTTCAGGACATTCCAAGTTCCTTTTTTCCTTTTTCCAAAGATTTAAACTGGGCTAGTGGGACACTAAGGATCTCAAATGTATGTTAAGCTTCTTTGAAATAGAATCCCAACACAGCTGCTGCTGCAGAGTAGGTCAGAACTCAAAAAGAGAGTATTTTTTTATGTTCTGATACTATGGAGAGACTGTTTCAGTACTAGCATAATTACTAGTAATATTGCTCTTAATCCATGAAAATCCTTTTATGTAAATAAGAACTCAATAAAGTGTGGAACAAAAGATTTATATCTGTATTTTGACTTACATCGTTTTCACAGAAATTGTAACTGCCACCATGTACAATGGTATTGTGTGCAAACAGTAAAACCAATTTATTATGTACTTGTAACTATGTACTACTAATTCATAAAACTGTTTTCTTCTTAGGCCCTCAAACACATAGAGAAATTCAAAAAACAAGAACATTAGGTTAAACATCAGGTTGTTCAGTACTTGCTACACTGTATTTGATTGTATACATAAATAATCAGGTGAAACCAAACTTTTACAATAACATGAAGAAAGGAGGAATCCACATTATAATAGACACATAAGTGAAGAAATAATTGTATAACAAGGGAATTTCAAACCATGCTAGGGAAAGAAGGAATAACTTCTGCTGTGATTTGAACTTGTGGCTTTTTTGTATGTGCTACTGACACTTCAGTTAAGACGGTACACTGCTTCCTACTTATTTTATCCTTTAAATAAAGTAGGTACACTATTGCCTTACATTTGAGTTGCTGAGAAAACAGAATTCCCCACACATATGTACCTTTTTTTTTTTTTCCCCGGAAGAAAACATAGCAGATAGAAAAACAAAGAGGAAGAAAACAAGAGAAGGTTTTACAAGACTTCTATTTGGATTACCTTGTTACTATTTTTAATCTTAAATCACTGGTTTTGCATTTATTTAGTTTTTAGTCAAAAATGTTAATTTCAGATAGACAGCAACTTAAATAACAACTACATACATATTCATTGAGTCCGTTTTCTATCCATGGTGAAAAGCACAAAGGAAAACAATGGCATTTACACAATAAATGTAGATGTGAAATGTGCCAGTGTGCCATCTACTGCTACACTAGCACTGTAGACACTCGTTCCTAATGCCTGATAGCCTATTGCCTCTGAATGCTATGAGATATGTTAGGTATTATATCCACATGAAATTCCTGACTTTTATTGTTTTGTTTTTACAACCTTAACATTCCTCTGATGCAGCTTCTTGATGGAAATAATTCTGTCTCTTCAGCTCAAGGTCTGCCTTTAGATAAAATAACTTTGCAAGTTTTTTTTTTTTTTCCAACTATGTTACATATATGAAGCTAAGCCATAAACTGTCTATTTTTTTTACCAGTTGACAGGTTTTGAAAGGCATTCTATTATTCTAAATTGACCATGAAGCTTAGCGATCTCTTCCCTTTCCCATTTCTACTGAGGAAATAGAAAACCAACCAGAGTAAGTTTTGATGGCTGGGAATATATGCCTATAGACTAGTGTCTTGACCTGAAAAACAGCCAAGATATTCTCATTTGAAAGCTTTTCTCAGTAATGCACATTTGCAGGAGACTGAAACCTCTCTGTAGCTATAAAGCTTATTTGACTTCCACAAGTAAACACGTCTGTAGCTTGCTTAGAAAAAATTATCCTTACTTTGCTATGCAAATTCTTGCAAAACAATTTGAACTGAAAATAAATACAGTGCATGTTGCTAAGCAAATATCAAATGTAAGAATTTATAATGTACTTAAATTTGTTAAAAATTAAATAACATAATGAGCACTGTGTTTTTGTGAAACGAGAAAAATTTCTATACACCAAATACATTTATTATTACACAAGCACATTATTTACTTGAAAGTTTTCCATTAATTTTCACTACCCAGTTACACATAATTTAACTCAGATCTTAGCACTGTTAATTATTATCCCTGAGCTTTTCAACTCATTAAGCCTGCTTATATTTACTACTTCGGCCAATGTCTTTGAGTCACAAAATGGTTCTCAAACAAGTACTGTTCCCTCTCTACTTGTGTATGCATTTCTCAAATTATAATGAAGGCAAGTAGGTAGTTGTTTTAATTAAGAGGACTGACCCTTTGCTTTAATTTATGGAAGCTGTTTTTATTGCCTTCTATCAGTCAGAATTAGTAAATATGAAGTTTGAATCAATTTTCTATCTTATTTCCTTTGACTAACCAGTAGATGGAGCCAAGCATCCACGAACAACCCAACCTATCACTACCTGGCCAATGGCCCCTATTTGTAAGTTATCAAGGCAGGTCAGCAGTACCTTGTACTCTTGAACCATCCCGTTCTGGTTGTCCTCTGGGGGTGGCTGCCAGGTGACCACGATTGCTGTCCCATTCCCATCGTTCTTAGTTACTGAAACACTCTGAGGTGGAGCGCTAGGAGCTGTTTGTTTGGAAAGAAGGAGTGAAGGTAAGTTCACTACATGCACAAGTGGGTTTTTGTAACAGGAAGATGGTTCTGGGCTACACAGATGCATTCTTTTATGCACCAACCCCCTCACTGAATGCAGTTTTTGCCCACTGCCCACAGGACAAAACGACACAGAAGGAAAGTGATGTGAAACTGCTACCAGGCTCCTGAGTCCTGCTGCAGTCATGCTGTACAGGACAGGATAAATCACACTCATCACTAGACTCTCAAAACTCAGATGCCCGTTACCTAGATGTCACAGTCCCAAGCACTGACTTCCTCAAATCATGGTGTCAAATCATCTAACCCAGGATCAACAGTTTTGAAAACTAAACTCTATAGATTGATCCCAACAGAATGATAGCTTTCAGTTCCTCTACTGTGTGAATAATACAAACCTCATTAAAATCAGGATGGAATGTGCTAATACATCTATAATAATAATTCATGTTTTGAATTTTAAATAGTCATTTAAAATGTGGACACTTAGCTGACGCTTAGGATGAATGCAGTTAAGCACACCTCTAGAACACCTACAGCAATAAAACAGAGCTACATGGCATTTATACCGGAGAGTGAAGAGTGCAGGGGAAAGGCTGCACATACCAAGAGGCACTGGCCATCTTGCATACTCATTATGCCTAAGCAGCAACAAAATGAAGAGCTGCATGAACCTTCGCTTTTAGTACATGTATGAGATGGAAATACATAATTTCGTCCACTCTATATGTTGCCCTTATTCATCTTTTCATTTTGTCTTACTGATTGATCCAGATATAAAAGCCTTCTAAAAATGTGGTTTCCATTCCCTCAGCTATAGCACTTTGATGATTTCTGTGGTGTCTGCTATCTACTCAAGATAGTGATTAGCAAGTGCTTGAATCTGACAGAAGTCACTTGTGACCAGAACATGAACTCAGCAGGGAGGAGTGCACACTGCAGTGAAGATAAAAAGCACATTTCCCATTGTGTGCTGAAGAGGATTTTTGAACATCCTTCTCTCGCTGTCTCTTGTGCATGGTTCTGAATATTTACTTCTGTGTCAGCAAACAATTCACATAATGATCAGTCCAACACAGTCTCCTCTGCTGCAGACTGCCGTTCTCCAACAGCATGCACTTCAAACAAAATCAAACAACGAACATATCAGAGGGAAGCGAGCCAGACTACTACTTCAAAAAGGAAAGATGAAGACAGTCTGGCTCCCACTTGCCTTCTTCCAGGGTCTTTGCAAATTTCACTTCACTATCTGCTCCCTGAAACTCATTAAAAAAAGGGCGGGCCTTGATTTCATAGTTTACACCTTTCTTCAGCTCAGGAATGATAACACTGTTTTTGGTTGGAGTCCTCACTTCAAAGATTAACCACTCCGACTCTCCATAGGATGCTGATTTAGGCCGGTACAGAATTTTATAGCCTTGGATATATTGGGATTGCTGGTCCACCTGGCAAGACAGTAGAACACACAACATAACCTTTAATGAAACTGAACCAGAATGATGTCTGTGACACTACGTGCAGCCCCTGGACTATCCTTTTCACTTGAAGTAAACAACATTGTCAAAGCAGATAAAAGCTCCTTGCATTACAGCAAATTACAGGCTAGATTCACAAGTGCATTAATCTGTTTGATGCTGGTAAAACTGCACTGGTTCCCGTGGATTTATGAAGGCATTAAAGGGGGATAATGGAGTTGTATAATATGCCCCACCTCTGTGAAATGAATAGCCTTTGCATGCGTGGAGTGATGGAGCTCAACACAGGCCAGGTTTGTGCCCACTCAAATCTGCCCAGCAGGGCAGGGGGGACATAGGGTAGGTGGGAGGACGAGAGCAGGGGATCTATGGCTCCATGACTCAGGGTATTGAATATGGAGATCAAAGGGAGAGCCTGCCAACTCTCTGGAGGTGTAGAGTCCTCACAGAATCCATGCAATGAGCATTGCTTCCTGCCCGCTTCCTTCTGGAGAAAGCAAACTGAAAGGGCAGCCAGCTGGCACTATCTCCATCACTGTGATTAGGCTGGGCTCTTGTCAGAGGGCTGATTTGTCCAAGCACTTCCTCTGTGTCCACCCCCTCTGCGGGAGGCTCATCTGCTGGAGGGAATGGGCTGTTTTGAGAGGGCTCTGAAGAGGCTCATAAAATTCAGCATGGCAACACAGATGAAACTTGGAAAACAGATCAAAATGATAGTCAGTGGTCCTACGTGCTGCACAGACCGAGGGAATTTTACATCACGTCTGGAAAAAGATATCTTAATGTAAACAAAGGTTGGACTCACTGTGGCTATGGCTGAAAGAGAAAGCTATCTTACAGAAGTGAACTCTTGTGAAGCATTCACTATTTTTTAACTACCACTTTTAATGTCTGGTGAATAAGAAAGTCCAGTAATAACAAAATCTTTAAGAGTGGATCAGATTTTCCCTATTTTTAAAAATCTTATATAATGACACAATAAAACTGTTTGCTTGATTGCACTTTTGCTCCAAGAAAGCAACACATTCCATTTTTAATAATCGCATAAAGAATGTGTGTGTTAGCTGAAACTGAGGTAATGCTTATTTTTGAAATTGCAGAGAAGCCACAGGCCACCCAAGAGATTGACAAAAACTGCCTGTCTGGAAAAGGTTGTTCTGTAAGGAAAGGTCAAATGAAATTACGCCAGGAACCTTAAAGATGTTTTAGCAGAATTAGTTAAACCAGGAGATTGCCTGCTGCAGGTGGCTGTGCTGCAGGTGACAGTGTAATTACCATGCAACACAGCAGATATTATCTGCACTTTTGCAGCACTCAGGAGCCCTGGTCATGAACCAGGACTCTGTAGGGGTAGGGCTCTTCTACAAAGTCGAAGTGCCTTTTGTTCCTGTTTAAAATGTTCTGTCACGGCACAGCAGGGGCTACCCCTTGTGCTCTCCTCAACAGTTCTTGCCAATGTATTGTCACGTCGAGATGGAAATCCTAAGAAGACCTCACAGCTCATCCCCTTGGGATTTATTTCCACACCTGGTATAATTATTCTCCACTTTTTCTTCATTCTGCACCCTATTTCAAAACTGCTCTTCTTTGAATCACTTTTTCTTATTTCACTGCTTGGTACTTGCAGTTTCCCTGTGGTGTTCTCTCTCTTGATTTCTACCTCTTGATTGCCAAATGTCTCCCTCAGTAAGCCATTTCCAACTCTTTTCCTCCCGAGGCCTTAGCTTGTAAGCCTCCTTGCATCTTTTATATGTTATGTTCCCATTCTCCTTACTCCAGGACTCCTACAGGATGATGTCCTTACTCCCCCTTTCCCTCTGCTGTATCATCCACACGGCCAACTTCCTGCTCTGGTGGGAGGAAGCAATGTCAACACAGCATCTGAAAATCATTTGCCTTTTTCGTCTCTTCTCCCTGCACTGTATGTACTTATAGCATTGTGGGAAAGGACAGGTTCAGATGAGGCTGTATGGTTTTGGGGGTGTTTCTCAGTATGGGTGTAGGATGAAGATAAGACTTTCAAAGAGAATTATGCAGTATTTCTCCCCACTGGTGACTGACAGACATGGAAATGCCCATGCTATCTCATTAGGGGAGTGATACTGAAAGCAATGCAAAAGTTTCAAATTATATGATTTTGAAGGCTTTGATCAGTCCTTTAGCTTCCAGAGGACAACTCTGAAACTCTCACCATATTGTAAACAGCACTCTCTGTGGAGACCGGAAATGTTGAAAATGGAGCAACATTTAATATAGTAGGAAAGAAAAGCCCAAGCAGCACTCATTCCAGAGAAAAACATTTTGTTTGCAAGCATACAAACTACATAGCTTCTTAAAATGTGGCTCCACTGCAGTCAAACAGTAGATTCAGTAGTGTATATATGACCACTTCCATGATACAGATTTATACTTACTGTCCAATGAACTTCAATTGAGGAGGAAGAAAGGATAGTAGGGTTGTGCAGATGTAGTACCACATCACCTAGTTCTCTCTGGACCTGCTTGTGATCCACACCTTGACTTGTTGGTGGAACATCTGTAATGATTTAAGATTCCATTCTCAAAAGTATATACGATTGTTAAAAGAAGTATATGTAAATACAAATAAATATATCATAAAGGATGTGATAACACCAATAAAAATTACCCTAAGTATTTCCCAATTATGTAAGAAAAAACTACAGAGTATTTTCCTGAGCAAATCACCTATGCTTAGGTAGTAGCACTGTCTTCAACAGAGAGAAATAGGAAGGAAATGCTGCATAAAATGAAAAATCACACTCAAGGATGTCTTTGGTAAGTAACTGTAGCAGCATCTCTTCATTCTTTCCTGTTGGGAGGAGAAAAATCACTGTAGATTCCAAGAGACCTGGAAACCTATAAAGAATGGCAAAAGCAGAAGCTGTATCTTCAGATAGCTTCATGGGGAAACTTACTGCTTTTAATTACAAAATAAATGTAACAACTGAAGAAAAGATAAATGAGTCACATGAATGCAGCTTCTCTGATGGCAAGTGTCTTCTGTAAACAGGCAGAGCACAGCTGAGTGCTGTCTGGCTCTTCTGACATTTGGTCTATCTTATAGCTAAAAGAATTGTTCATATGCACGAAGGGACAAATTCCTCTCAAAATACACAATGGTACAATGGAAACACATATTTTCTACATGCAGAGCTCTTGAAAAATGTATTTAACTGAAACGGAATGACTGTCAGACGTGTATAATATTTACAGGCAATCAGTAACAGGTTGAGAGCACAGTAACATAGCTTCTGTATTGATTTAATATCTCTCTCTGACCATTTTAAACAAATACCATGCTGACACAAAAAAAAACCACAGCCTTAGAAATTCATGAAAAGTACTCATAATGATGTCTCTTTTTATTTTCCTTTCCTTTTTTTCTTTCTTTCCCTTTCTTTTTTTCTTTCCCGTTCCTTTTTACTTTCCTTTTTCCTTTTTTCTTCCCTTTTCCCTTTCCTTCCTGAAGACCTTGGAAATTTCCATGCCTGCCTGCTTACAAGAAGTGTCAAAAAGAGAGTACACAGTATTTGTGTATAGATTTATGTATAACTAACTACAACTACTGTAATACATCACTGTAGGTGTGTAGACTTTCCGGAAAGCTGAGATTTGGATAGTGCAGTTGATGCTGATATAGAAGACATTTATTTAATGCAAGTACAACAGTTGCAAACCTGATGCTTTTTGCCAAGTGGTCACATTCTCAGTTTATCAGCTATTGGTCTTCTCTAAATAATAATAAAACCAATGTTAATAGTGCGTTAGGACAAGGCATGATGATTTTTTCAAGAAATCCAGTTCCCATTTGGGAATACAAAGCCTGTGCCAGTTTGAACTTCTATCATATAGTTTCCTGAACATATTTACAAGAAGAGATTTCTTAAAAGTTAAAGAAGCAAACTGAGGTTAGCATGCAGTCAGTGGCTGACAAATCCAGATTCTTAGCAAAGAACATTCACAACAAAGTGACAAAACCAGAGCACTCTTCACTGCTGTATCCATATGTAGTACATTCTGCCAAACAGTCCATTTATCAGAGTATTTCCCTCCTTTCAAAGTTTGAAAGCATGAAAGACACAAACTTCTGTTTGGAGAGTTGCCTAAATATCTCCCTGTTTAGAATGTAACAGGAAAGTCAGTGGAATAATTAGTTCTGTCTTTGTTAGTCATAAAAGATGAGTCACCAACAATAGGAATCAAACTATTAATAGGCCCAGCCATTTGCACATCTGTGCTATACAGCAATACGTGTGCTTTCTTGTTTTGGAGTCGGGCTTCCAAGACAGTGACTGTCAGTGAGAACACCTAAGCATGTTGGTTTTAATGTTATTAATATGTAAAGTGTGAAGAAGAAAGTTCCCGGTCCGGATATGCATTTAGGAAAAGACTATACTGCCTTCTAGACAAAAATAAACTGGTAAAGTTTTGAACTTAGCTAGACCACAACTTACACAAAACTGAAATGATACTGGAAGAAGAGTGGAACTGACACTCTAAAGAACTTGACACTTGAATCTATTTCTTACTTGATGAAAATTTTATCTATGGGTTGTTATTTTCACTCAGGCTTTGTGTGGTTCTCGTGTCTTCAGCAGTACTGGATGCCCAGAGGACAGCAAAGCTTTTCCATGCCATTATAAACCATTCAGTTTTGCTGACTGAACAGAATGTTGTCTCCTTCCTCACTCACTGTTTATCAGCCAAGTCACTGATCAAAGTTCATTAGGCACATTCAGACCTGATACTTCATCTGATATCCAGGAATGAAACTACACCACATGAAAAATGGACTTATGCAGAACACTGCAGCCTGCCTACATAATACCATGTTTTGCCCTATTCCCAGGAATATGGAAATCATAGAATCATAGAATCACAGAATGGTTCATGTTGAAAGAGACCTTAAAGCTCATCCAGTTTCGGCCGCTTGCCATGGTCAAGGACACCTACTAGACCAGGTAGTTCCAAGCCCTGTGCAACCTGGCCTTGAACACTGCCAGGAATGGGCAGCCAGCTTCTCTGGGCAACCTGTGCCAGGGCCTCAACACCCTCACAGGGAAGAATTTATTCATAATATCTAATCTAAATCTCCCCTCCATCAGCTTAAAGTCATTCCCTTTTTGTCATGTCACTACAAACCCTTAAAGGGTTACTAAATCTCTTCTTGGTAACAAACTTAGGAACCTGTGCAATGCCTGACCCTAGGCCATGTTGCCCAAGGCTCTGTCCAACCTGGTCTTGAGCACTCACAGAAATGGAGCATTTGCCACTTCTTTGGAAACCTGTGCCAGGGCCTCAACACCCTCACAGGGAAGAACTTCTTCCTTCATGACTCTGCTGTCTTTATATATCCACTGAAATTGTCACCCTTCAGGAGAAATGCATACTGAAGGACAGCAGTGTGAAACTGCTCATTCCCCACAGGGAGGTGAGAAAGACTTATTTTCAGAAGAACTTCAGGAAAAATGAAAGTCACCAAAGGAAAATGCCTTGTTTCCTTTAAGGAATTTCCTTTCAAAAACAAACATACACTTACTTATGCAAACAAAGAAACAAATGTGCAACACAGGCACTCTTAATAGGCCAATGGGTCAATTTCTGCAGTAAGTACAAAAAGCAGGAGAAAAAAAGAAAGAGGATCTATAGCACTTTTAGTTTGAAAACAAGCATGTCCAGTTATTCCCTTCTTAAGAATCTAAGTATTTCTCCTGGAAATATACAGGCTGTGAAGTTGCAATGCATTATTCCCTATACAGCACCATAAATGTCATTTATTTGCTACAGTGAACACAAAGTTATTTCAGATTTTACATAGCTGGATTCAGCCCTTGGCTGGACTTCAGTCAGATGGAGTCAGCGGATGACTCCTTCATCTATTCCTACCCACAGCCTTTTCTTCCACTTGGCTATCTGTAAGCACTCTCTCTCTTCTTCACTGTTTTATTTTCAACAGTTGTACTATGGAAATACTTTTAATACATTGCCAAAACCTCTTTACTGGCTTACAATGCTCAACTCCTTTTCAATTTTAAACTTCTCTCTTTCCTAATGCAGCAAAAATCAACTTAGATGAAATGGTGTTTCTCTCTCTGTCAGTCTTAAGCCTGATTCACTGGACATATTAATTTTTCCACAGAATTTGATGAATTGTGTGATAATTTAAAATGTCAGAGATTACTTTCATTGCTAACAAGAGCTATTCTACAAGATTGTAACTATTTTTGCTAAGAGATACTAGGTTTCCCTCAGGCAATGCAAATGTGCTGTCTAAGCAGCTTTCAGAGTCTATGCTATAGAGAAATACAAGTTTAAACACTGTATTTTACCATCTAGTGTATACTATAGCCAGACAATTGAAAGCTACCAGAATTCCTGCATCTGATATTTCTTGGTCAACTTGTGACAGCCGCTGTGGACACCTAAAATGTTCAGCATCAAATGCTTACCTTGAGTTTTCACTGGATCAGATATTTGGCTTGGGTCACTTAGTCCATATGCATTAGCTGCCCTCACAAGGAATAGATAAATTGCATTAGGTTTTAGCCCTTTAACTGCAAAACTCTCTGTTTTCACATTTTCAGCTACAGTTTGCCAGCTGCTACCAGATGCATGGCTAAGGATAAAACACACACAACAGCAGGTTAGCACGTGCTTTTTTAACAACATCTTATATATGAGTTTAAGTACAGCAAGATCACATGAGACTCATATACCTGAAGGCCTCAATTATGTAAGAGGTTGGTGTTGCACCTGAATTCAAATTGGGCTGCCATGACAACGTTACTGTATTCCTGCTGACATCTGTAACCTCAGGTTTTGATGGAGCGCTAGGAATCAAGTTTGGGTCAGTGGGTCTCGGTGGCTGCACTGGGACTCCAAACTCTAACAAAGGAGAGAGAAATGCTGAGTGTAGGCAGGAAGCAGCTGCTAAGCTAACTGCTGTTCACATCTGCACAGGCAATTTATGACACGAGTCAGGTAACTTCCGTATTTCAATTTATGATTTGCCTTTATGTATTTTCTCCATGCAGAGGAAAACTTAATTGATTTACCTTGGACCTCTATGTATGCGCTCCATGTAGCTTCGCCGCTTGGGGTTGAAGCAATGCAGGTGTACCGACCAGTGTCACCCAGCTGAGTGGGAAAAGAGAAGAATAAATATTTGAAACAATCAGGCACTCAGTGGGCTAAAGAAGTAATTACAGCTCTCCATGTCCAATCCCCCGCCCCCCTCCACCCCAAACGTGGATAAAGAAAGGTATTAGGCTGCAAAAAATTCAAACCAGAAGCTTATTCCATTAGAAGTTATGACTTCATGCACTGCAAAATGAAAATGGATACTCATTTCTGAGCATCAGCTAAAGAATTGGTAAAGCTGCAGATTATAATTTAATGTTAACTATTCTGTATTGAACAAATAGAAGGCCAATTCTTGTAGCGTTTATTCCTTACCCTGCAGAGGTCTTAACAAATAAATTGAGAAGGAACTCAGATGACAAGACCTCATGCAACTGTCAACCTTATGCCTAAATAATGCCCAGGGGTTTGCCTGGACTGCAGCACTGGAGAGCATGTTATCCTTAAAATAAAGCTTAAATATTGCACAGGGCCTTGTACATATAGGGTTCCCTGTGTTAGCACAAATTACACTCTACAGCAAACTGCAAAAGGAATCTTCATTTGCTATTCCCATTGAGTTCTGAATGTTGGATTATTTGTCCATATGTGACTTAATCACATTTTGAAGCAGTTTCTTTCCTTTCCCTTCAAAAGAAATGCTATTCTCCTAAGGTCCCAGCCGCAGCAGATGAGCTGAACGGAAACACTCAATAATTAGAGATTCAAACCCTAAGCCAGTGTAACTTGTAATTGGTAACAGGGCAACTCTGGGGAACAGAGTAGAGTGATACATCCATCCTAATTTTTAAAAATCACTACATTTCAAAGCACAGAAAAGAGAGCACAGAATAGCCAGTATGCTAAAACAACACTCTCAAACGTACAGTATGCGAGGCATCACCAGCAATACTGACCAGGTACCTGCTGCAATTTCCAAAGGAAGCTAGATATTTGACAGGTGGTTAACTATTCTGACCTATGTTTATGCTGTCAAGTGAATATGTTTAAAAGTTAAAAATAGTTTTAAGAAAGCTATGTGCATGGCTCTGTTACAGCAGTATGCTGAAGTTTTATATATATAAACATTTGAAATAATAGATCATTTTCTTCTATTAGTACTAAAGCTCAAATAATTTATGGATTCCTTTTATTGAAATATAGGGCTTACTTTCCCCTTCACGTTTTCAGTCTGAAATAATTCCCTTAATTAATACCTCTTAAAAGCATTTTTTCTTACGCAATCTAAAATAATGTGCCCTAGGCAGATTAAGCCAAGGTGTAAAGCATAAAGTATGAACTGTTTGAGAGCATTTAAGTATCAAATGTTTTAATACATTTATTTAACATTTCATTAATTCTAAATGCAGGATTTACTACATCAAAAGTGCCCGGAGGTGAAAAAACAAAGTGAAACTAATTAGAGGAAAAGCTGTTTGCCAGTTCAAGCTACCTTGGCATATCGGATCTGTAATGCTCCTGTCTCCAACTGCTTGATGCGAGAATCCTGGGTAGAAATGAGGATCCCATCCTTTTTCCAGAGGATAGTGGGCATTAAAGTGCCTGTGGCCACACAGTTCAGTACTAAAGTACCATCTACAGCTACAGTCTGATTCACAGGACCCTGCCGAATGACAGGGGGAGGCCGATCTGCAATCACTGCCAGAAGAAACAACAGGAAAGAGATTTCTGCAACTGGAAGCAATTTCCTAATCATCTAAGCAACAGCAGTTGCTTGAGGCTTTGAAACAAACTAAAGATAATTAAACAAGTAATTAAAGTTCAAGGCATGCGTTATTCAGGCCAGGGTGCATTAAAATGATGAACAACAACAGCATTTTAAAATGATACGCAGCACCATTTTCAAAAAGTAAAGAAGCATTACATATTACGCAGTGATATCTGCTAGGCATTCTCTCATTCAAGTGTCTTTGTAAAGTGATGATGGAATAAGAAAGGACTTCCCAATTTCTTTTTCGAGGCAGAGATTACACCTAGCTCATTTTCTACCATTGTAGCAGGCCTCTATAATGGAATTTATACTTTCAGCATTCAAAGTCAGAGAAAAAGGAGGTAGGCAGGAATAGAATAATGTGATGAATACACACTTCCTAAACAGATTAATTGTGTAGCATCAACTAATTTTTGTGCTGTTTCCTAATGGGGAGATGCTTAGAGTACGGTAAACACAAAACTAATGAATAGGACCATGTTAAAAATGTTCAACTAAGAAATATTTTTGGGTAGTTTCTGACTTTTAGTGTTTTGAAGACTTGATCTGTTAATATGATTTCAAAGTCACAAAGAGAATCCCACAGTGTATTGGCATCAATTTTAATGCATCTTTCACACAATGAAAATTGAATGTCATTGATGGGTTGTTTAATGAAAAGGTATGAAGCAGTCTCAGCATTCACAGGATAAAGAAGGTTTTCTTCTGCATTATCCAATGGATAATCAAAAAAAAAAAAAAAAGAAAAAAGAAAGAAAAGAGAGGAAGAAGCAATTCTATTGTGTTTCAGTGACCTCCTCTACCTGTACTGTCCAACACGACATGGACTGATGATCTGAAAATAACCATGTAAATTAAAAACTGGTTTGGTAGCTGAAATATAAATCTGAAGCTCATGAACATCATATATTTCAAAATTACTTTTTGTAACAACAGACAGGGTGTTAGTACTGCTTTCCTTGGCTAAACTCCCACTCCTGTAATTTCATTTGCATGTTCAAATGACACTGTTTCCAACTGCTTAATTCATCCTTTACTTCTTGTACCAACCTGCTGAAAAGCATTGCAATATACTGTAAGGCCTGTAGCATCTTCCTCGGCAGAGAATCAAAACAAGCTCACTTATAAGTTTGTATTTGACTCCGACAAGTTTGTGAAGAGCTCTGCAGTTGGTGGGAAGAGGCTGACTGATCTGCACTTTACAGGAGAAATCTAATGACACAGAAATCCTTGGCTAATAGAAGTGCCACTAAAATTGATGGCAACTTCTATTACCAGGGTACCATTCTGCATATCCTGTCTTCACTTCTTCAGAGGTATATAAAAAAAATTATTTTCCCAGGACTTTATACAAAGCAACTACCCATCAGATCAACCCAGAACATATAGTCACAGTAAAGGAAATATATTTACATTAATTTGCTCTTTCTGAGTTCAGATAGCATAGGACATTAACAAAAATTCTTTTAAATTGCTTAATTTCCTATTTTAAATTTACTTCTCACTTTGCCATGGCCTCCTCCCCAGTGAAAAATGGATAAAAGTAGATTAAGAACTGTGGCTTACCACTTGTGAGAAACCAGAGAGCATGCAGTCCTATTCCTCTAAACAATCTCAACCCAGTGAGTGTAAATAAACAAGTTTATTCTCTGGGTTCATTGTGCATTTCGAGTACTGCATTATTGCTACTATTTTATATAGGATAAAGGCCTAGTTTAGAGGCACTTCTCTCCCCTAAGTCTCTCCACAAACTGCACTTACTCTCTTTTTCTGTAAGTGCTAAGATTAGCATTTTTCTTGTGTATGGTTGCCATTAAAAATATGAAGTATTTCTGATAACTGGCAAATTGGCCCCATGTCAACAAATATTACTGCTTTCAGTTATGCTCCCTGTAGCTTTTTCATCTTATTTTATTCTTCCCCAACTGGTTCTAAAAAGGAACGTACAGTAATATTCATTTGTATGTTATTCCACTGACTTCCACACAGGTTGAGTTTTTTTCCTTGGAATACTGCAATATTAAAAAACTAGGAGGAAAACAGATAAACGGAGATGCTAAGGAAACGGACACACAATGATAAGGATAAAGAGATAGGCCACAAGTGATCTGCAAGTAGATTAAATCTAGTGGGAGAAGCAAAAAAAACAAGCCAGATAAAGTAACAGATCTGACAAAAATAAACTGAACATGTTTACTAAATGCAAAAAGGAAATATAGTGCTACACAATATCCAACATGTTAAAGCCCTGACAGAGCTAGCCAAACCAGGACTTTAATGTTTAAAGACGCATGCTATCCACATTTATGCAAAGCAGATTTCAAAGTAGTGTTGTGTCATCCCACTGCTGTGGGATATAATAAATAATAAAATAAAGGTATAATTACCATCAGTAACTTCCAAGTAGGCTTTTGTTATGATACTTCCTGCAACATTTAAAGTCTGGCAGATGTAGTACCCAACATCAGATCTCTGGACATTGGTGATAGTGAGGTCTCCTGTCTGGGAAACTGAGAATCGGCTGGATGACTGAGGGGGCTGGTATGAGAAAAGCAGATTCTAGAAGATGCATAGGAAGGAAAGTGGGGGAAAAGGGGTCAATTCAATTCAAATATCAATGATCTAACTTTAACACATCTAAGCATTTTTCATGTTACGCATAAAACATTTTGCTCTTCCTATCTTAAACGTATCTACACTACAATGTAAATAGCTTTAACAGAATTGTGATAAAATGGGTGCAGATACGCACATAGGATTACGTAAGTATTTCAGGATTGTTCTAACACCTCTTTGGTCAGTAGAGCCTCTATCTGTACAAAGCCTCTATGTCTTTACACAAAGCTCAACAGGCAGTAGCAAAGATGTATTATGTACATAAACCATAATGGTGCAAGCAACTGTGGAGAACACAAGTAATTCACTTCAACATACTTTCAATCTTATTATATTTATTCCACTTAAATGCAGATGCTGTTTTACTTGTATTTTAATTTTTACCTTCCTAAGAAGCAGTTTTATAAATAGAGATGTTGTTCAGGTATCTCTAATCATAGCGTTTCTGTTCTATTATTAGTCTTGTAATACAGAACTAAATCCTATGCCAGTTTCTAAGGTGGTTTTGGTATGAAGCAGCAAGTATTTACCAATAGTGGCCAAAAATCAGAGTTGCAATCAACATAACACAAGTCCTTTACATTAAATATTGCTCCCAAATTTCTACCTCTGGTTGAGCAGTTGGTGAATGGGTATACTTCAAGGCCACAGAGGCTATTTTTTTCCTCTCTCCTTCTTGCCTAACTACATTTTCATTTCCGAAAATCACCCAAAGGAATGGGACACAACATCCTCTACTTCAGTATCAGAGAACTATTCATTAACCTCCTCCTCCTCCAGTTCCCACAATCATCACAAGTGCTCACTATTCAGCAGCCAAAAATAAACCAGAAAAAATATGAACTAGACCATACTTTGGGGAAAAATAAATAAAATCCAGGTCATTCAAAAATACAAATGTAATACACTGGTATACATACACCATTGAAGATTATCCTCTAATTAGTCTAGTTGTACTTAGGTATTTAGACAGAAATGTTGCAATGAAGTAAAGAAGGCAATCTTTAAGTGTTCTCAGTTTCTCTGGGATATTGTTTTGGAACACAAAGCACCCTGTCATATGCTATCGCACCATTCATTCTTTCATTCACAGGAAAACCAGAATCCCATATTCCTTCTTTCCTTCCAATAAAAGAATACTTTGTGTCGCATCCCTCCTTCAAAAGGTGACTCTCTAAGATAATCATGATTCTCTTGCTGCGCTATATTGTGTTTCACCCACTGGCTTTCAAGATCCTTTACAAAGGAGCTGAAAATAATTTCCCCTCCCATTCAAATAACAAAACTGGGAGAAAAAGTGACCTATTAAGGCATGAACCCAGGACAGCCTGTTAGCCAACTGAGTGGAAAACCAGATCTCCTTAGTCTCAAATCAGAGTCCTGCAGTGATGCAGCTTAATACTGCAAATGATTTAATTTGCCAGACAAATGCAAACATATGGCAAACTAATAGCTGCACTATGAACCCAGAGCCAAACTTTCTAGAAATTTGGGAGTGTTTGGGAGTTCAAACAAGCTTCAGCATTAGCCAACTCCCCATCTCCCAAAAGTTGTCCCTGTTAGGTGAAAAAGATTGTCATAGTAGTGAAACATGAAATGCTTCTAGCTGTTTCTTCACCTAGCATTTACGTGACTTAGAAGAGCAATATTCAGCATCTTCAAGCTCTAGACATATTTTACATATTTTACAAGCATTTAAATCAATAATTAGAATATTTTTCTCTCACACAGTATCATCTCTTTAAGAAACTGACAGGAAGAAGGGACACAGAAAGACTGTTTTACCTGACTTCCCTCTCTCCGCCAAAAGATGGCTGGCTGAGGGTTTCCAGTTGCTTCACACTGGAAAGTCACTGTTCTCCCCAGTGCAGCTACCTGATCTCGAGGCTTTACAACAAACTGTGGAGGCTCTGAAAGGAAAATGCCCAATAAATCAGTCAATCAATAAATCACAGTACTATCAGCCTATTTGAAAGAGTATTTTGCCTACTGATCTTAAATGATGTAAAACAGATGAGTTAAATTAAAAAGGAGACACATCATTCTCTAACAGCCACAGCATCACTCAGATCATCTTTTCAGTTGCTGGACTTCCCAATCAAAGCTGTGCATCATATGCTTTTACTACTGACCACTTACACAAGGAAGTAAGCCCCACTTACTTACTGAGACAACTTGCAGAGCAACAGTCACCAATACAAACAAATTTGTTACAATTTGGTTTTTGAAGCAGGAATACAACTACAAGTAGGAATGGGGAAATCTTTGAGGGACAGCTGGCCCCCAGGCCATGCTTTCTCAAGGGTTGTAATAAACACTCTTGAGTAACTATGAATTCAGGCTTACATGCACAAGTGTCATCATTTACAGTTTAGGAAAGCTGAGGAGAGAAAAAAACCTTAAGTGCTTATGTAAGAGACTTTTGATGTTCTCAGGGTCTCAAAAAATTTAAAGTCAAAAGCCCTAGAAAAACCCTTGAACAAATTTTAACCATTTAAATGTTCAATTACTTAAGAGGAATAAATTTGAAGGAACAGCAGAGCTAAATGTCTCCATCATTTACATAGGCAAGGGCATGTTTAAACAAAATATATATGCAAATGAAGGCAAATTTGAAACATCTGCTCAGCCTAACATTATAAATACTGCCAGCTTTGTCCAAACTGTTTGATTTATACAGGCTTCAATAACCCCTTCAGCCAGTAGTAAATGGAATGTCAAAAAATCATATCAGTCACATTAAAAAAAAAAATCATCATAGATGACACCATTAGATATCTTGATGGGGCTAGCATAGAAAACACCTAGCTTGTTTTATAGGCTGTTAGCTCTCACTCCTGTAAGACTGTGCATAAATGAAATTCCATTTACTTATTCATTTCCAATGTTGCCTGATCATCTGTCCAAAACTAATTATGCTCTCTCTCTTCATTGGGTTGAGAATAAAGGGTTTATTTTTAATCAGACTTTAATAATGTTTTTAGTGTCTTGATTTTATTTTCTTCTCCTTTCAGACATCTCTGTATTTAAAAAATTTTCCCTTGCAAAGAAAAAAAAAAAGAGTGTGAATCATGTAATTTAAAGGTATCACTCGAAGTGTTTTATAAATGTCAAGTAACAGTAGCTTAATCTATAATGAATTCAATAACACTCGAAGTCCTTTCTAAAAAGAATTGCTTTCAGTGCTCCTATATGCACAATCAGTTATGTTCCTTATGCCATGTGTCCCAGTTCCCTATTGAGTTAATTTTAGAGAATACTCTTCCTACGACCATCCTGCTTTGGAAGGACTTTTTAAAGCACAACATACCACTTTTGGATGCAAATGCTACCTTTCCTAGAATTTCCTTAGATAAGAAACTATGCAAAGTGAAGGTGAGATTGACCAACAGTAATCACATGACTTCATTTAGCTCTGAAACATTCAGTCAGTACCTCAGAAGATGCGGGAAGACTCTGACATAACACCATGCTTAATTTAGAATGGAAGGTGGCACTGTTGGGGGCTTGCCATAGGGTTGTGAGGCATGACAAGGAAAATGGAGATGAGAGTGAAGCACCTTTGTTATGCTGTTGGATTCCAGTGACAAGAATAAATTGAGCATATTGTTAAATTAAGGGCATGGCTGGCTCTAGTCTGTGATGCAATGCCACACTAAATGGAACTAAGGGTTTCTAAATCCTGAGCTAGTGCACAGGATGTATAAGGACTCAGATTTCACTGAAGTTAAGAATGAATACAGTTGTAAGATTAAAATGGTTCTGCCCACTGGAGAAATAGCTGAATGCTTATGATTCTAGGACCAGAGGATGACCATTCAGGGACTACTGAACACCAAAAAAATGAGGGTAAATTTAGTCTACCAGGTAACCATGTTAGAATTTTTAAAATGCAGATGGATATATGTTTCCCTAGATACTATTCTAAGTATGCATTTAGCATGTATAGTTTTCTAAATGTGTTTATTATGCGTACGTGGATTATTCTAAATCTATTGCCATTAAGATAAACAACAAAAATCCTATTCGCTTCAACGTCAGAAGAATTAAACCAGGGTAAAGTGAAACTCTGTTATTAAATTCCATTCAATGTTCGCTGTACTGTTAACATTTTCACTGACTATTTTTTTAACTTCTATCTGCTTTTACACTTTGGCTCTTAAATGTGTGGCATGTGATGAATATATTGTAAAAGATGCTGAAATAGTAATACACTTAAGGAAAGAAAAATTTCTACATTTGAGACCTTTAACAAAAAGAATTAAATTTATAGAACACTTTCGAAGTTCAACTCATACAGTCAATGAAGAAAGAAGACATTAGGATTTGACTTATTACAGAATATAGAAACAGAAAGTTAGCAACCCATTACCTTTCTTTGCCATTAAGTTACCCATACTTCATGCAGAATTTATTCTGTGCGATGTGTCTTGTCAATAACAAGTAAAAGATGGGAGCTGACTGATTGAAGGACATGGAAGGGGATGGATGGGAAGGGGAGGAGAAGTTCCCGTCACAGTGATACGATGACTAGAAGATGGCCAATAAAATTTCAACTTACCAGACACAACTAAAAACAAAAACAAAACAAAAAGAAAACATGGAATAAATAAAATTGAATAGACATGAAACAAAGCAAAGAATAAAACAAAACTAAAATAAAATAAAATAAAAAGGACCCTTGATCAGGACCTTAGAAAGCACACACATAATCTGATTCATGAAAATTAGGTTTAAAATGTTGAATCACATTTGTTATTTGATTTTTAAGCAGAAGTATCTAAAAATCTGAAAGGAGGGTACAGAAGTAAATGGTAACAGACTGAAATAAGGGTCAGGCAACATAGGCTCTACACTAAGCCTTTCCAATGAACTCTTGTGTAAACTTTGTAGCCTTGAATAAAGATTTTTTTTTTATATTCTCAATATTTCACTGTATCAAGAGCCTTCCATGGCAAAATTAACTTGAAATCTCCAGTAAATACCACTCTACAACACTGCTGAACTAGAACAGTGACATTTACATCCTTTCTAAAGCATACAAACATCTACAAATGGAAAATACTTGTCTAACAGCTATTACAAAGGAAAGTTATTAAAAAGTTAAAATATGCTGAGGTATTTAGCCCACACACTTTTTCAGTATAAGATTGCTGTACCAAGGTCACAATGCTCACTACTAACTGCAAATGCAAACTAAACCACAACTAAAATTAATCTGAAAAGATTTTTAACCCTTTCCTTCCTCCCTCATGCCCAAACTCAATTTCACTCAAGTATTCAAAACCAGAGATTTATTGCAAAATATCACATTTCTCAGTATAAAATTGCCCATGCTAAATTATTTAATATTAAATAAGCTTCCAACCATAGTTGAAAACCTTCATAAACTTTGAAGTGGCACAGATCCTGGCAGGCTAACTTTGCTTATAAAAGAAAGGCACGTTAGAAAGCATTCCAAATACATATCACTAACTGAAAGAACAGCCTGAATGTAAAAAATGTTACAGACATGCATTTCAAAAATACACACAGATGCCTTAAAAAAAAGTCAATTAAAAGCAGTAGTTTGTATAAGATAATGATAGTAAAAGTAATATATATAAATATATATAAACCATGTTACACGTAAGCTCGTCAACACGTTGGTCTTAATCACTTTATACTGAGAGTTAACTATTGTTCAGCAGGGTATGCACTTTCATATTGTGTAGGTAAGGGCCTGCAACACACAATCCTCTGATAAAAAAACATGGAGTAAATTAATAATATCCCATCTGCCACCATTCATGAGGCATGAGGAATACCGGCTTACTGTTTAAATAAATACAGCAGACACCAGGTGTACTATGAAAATGAAGCAGAAAGGGAATCAGATATATGACTGGAATTTGGATCATGTTGAAGCCAAGAAGCTGAAACCGAAGCACCAAAACCAGATCACATAGAGAATTTGGGTTTTATGTTATTAAAGACATTCCTTAGGAAATGCTCCCAAAGAAAAGAAGTTGAAATTACCATTTTTCAAAGATCTAAGTTTCAATTTTAAGGACATATTCCGGATATACATTAGCCCTCCTTATGTGTGTGGGTTTAGTATTTCTCAAAGAGAAAAATCAGCATGCGGGATTCTGTTCTGATTATCTGCAACTCTATGATTTGCAAGAGGAGCGACCAAGAAATGACACACAAGAATTTCTGAGAGAAATATGCTCATCGACAAGACTCAGTTCTTAGCTACTCTTGATTATGCCTAAGTACATTACCCAGTAACCATTAGTTTTTAACTGAAAAGCTCTCTACTAGACTTGCAATCACAGTCTGACCTCCTCTTGAATTAGCAATGCTTCTCCATAAAACACAACTCATATTCCACATGAAATAGCCTGATAAGAGAGTTAATGGGATGCAATTCTTGCACAGAGGAAGTAACTCTGAATTACTTATTTTCCTTTACTCAAGTAGTGTCAAAAAGAGAAAAGTTCAGCCTTCTTGGTAGCAATGCAAAGCTTCCTAAGCCTTCTTATTGAACTCTCACTTGGAAATGCCTAACAGATAGCAATCTGCCTTCGTTGCTCAACTAAATTTCTACAAATTAAATTAACTTTTAAGTGCTGAATTTCCGCCTTTCTTTTTACCTACAGTAGTAGGTCAAAAGATACCTACCAAGAAAATGGATTTTTTTGCCCACCTGTAAAAACAGAGGGGATATTGATACATGAAAGTAAATCCCTGTAGAAACATCAAATCTGTGGAAACTGCAAAGGGTGAAATTTCATAGAAAAATGTAAACAGTTCTGTCAGAGGGAAATCCTGTGGCTTAAAAGAACAACAATAACAGCAACAACTACAGCAAAGACCACTTTGTTTCATTTACATCCTACTGATATCCATGGTTACTAAAACTGAGAAGTAAATGACTTCTCTATTGTGGCACATTTTATTTGTCAGCACTTTCAATTATAAAGCAAGTTATTTTTCCCTGTGTTTATCATGGCTTTTCACATAGCAGCTAGGGGGAATAACCTGCCTGTAAAAACAGGAATTTAGCATGTAAAACCACAAGTAGCAAAGGAATAATACTTTTGACTTTCAAATAACTTCCTTGACATGTGAGGTTTTTCAGGGAAGACGTGTTCAGTCACTGAACAAAAACCAAAAGGGAAGTGATTTCCAGACTATTGATGTGATCTTTTAAAGCCTTATTCTTGCCAGAAATCCTATCGGCCTCACTGGGACTATTGGTATCACTAAATCCATTCGCAGGAGTAGGATTTTGCAGCTTTAGGACTTAAACTACAGACCAGTATAGTTGCCAGATGTCAATGGAGTAACTACTGTATTTGACAGAATTAGTATTGTAGGGTCATAGGATAAGCAGTTTGGAAGAAAACTTGGAGGTTTCTAGTCCAACCTTCTGCTCAAACAGGTTCAGCTATGGGGTCAGACCCGGTTACATAGGGCTTGAAAAATTCCAAGGACTGAAAATGCACAGCCTCTCTGGGCAGCCTGCTCCACTGCTTGATTGTTCACTTAGTGAATAAATTTTTCCTCATATCCAGCCTTGACCTCCCTTGCTTCAACTTAAATTCATTGCCATGGACCACTGTGATGACCCCGGGTCTCATCTTACCAAAAACCTTCCTTGGTATTGTGGCTGCTGTTATGCCACTCTTACCCATCCCCAAAAAAACACTTGTCCAAGGTGTGCAAAGCACCATTCACACAGCCTTTTCTCACAGGTACATGTGAGACCTCAACACGCTCTGAGTAATGCCTAAATCTCAAAATAACACATTTTGTAATTTTTTCTCACACAGATGAATGCCAATGTTGATCAAGTGTTTCTCTCAAACTCATCTGTTTCCTCACATTTAGAATTAAGGATTGCAAAGTTGTGTCTATTTCACACTCTGATAATGGACAACCTATTAATTTCAAGTGCCCCATTCTTGAAAGCTGTGGTAGTAATTATCTATCCCAATGAAAGTAAAATTATAGACATTTTTATTCATTTGTACTAATAAGGTGCTTCTGAGATGCTGAGATCCAAGGTGGCATTTAATTACTAAACAGTATTTTGTTCTGCTTATTACTTATTAATTATTGCTGTATTACTATTTATGAGTATCTTTCATGCATTCAGATGATACCTTGTTATTTAGCTGACATAAGCTGAATATTTCTCATTTAAGTTCAACATGTTTCAGTTTTGATTATTTAAATAAGAAACTTTATGTCTTCAAGGACTACTTGACATGCATAGAGGCTACTAAAAAGGAAGCAAGAAAGTATAATTCTATACCAGAGAAATGAAACCACCCCAATCTTCAGACCAATAATTAAATATGACAATCCTTGATCATATGGCTCATCTAGGAAATAGTCACAATGAAATTTAGATTGCTTTCAAATAACTTCGTGATACCTTAGTCCCAGTTCGAGTGAAAAATATCAGAGGTTGAATGTGCCTGTAGAAACAAACTGGTAGGAGATGAGCTGCAAGTATGAGCCTATGTGCTAGAATTGACAATGGAGTTCAGGAGCATACATTTCTGACGCAGTTGGCCAGGTAGAGACCAGGCAGAGATAGTATAGAGACAGGTACATTATCTCTCATGGAGCACTGCAGTTCAACATAATGGCTGACACTCAGTTGTTTATAATTTTGGTATGAAACAAGTGGGTGAGAAACCCATTGTTTCTAACGTCTGTCTGAAATGACTGGGTACAGAAGATCTGGGTAATAGAGTTACACACACAGGGAATGTGAGCACCTGAGTACATTTAGCAAACTGCTCAAACTCTGACTGCTTATGCCTAAAAAAAAATACAGGCATTAGAACAATTTCATTTTCTAATTCCTCCCCTATTTCCAAACAAAAACTAAAGCTGCCAACTCCTGTTCATAAATATGCTTCCTTCCTAAGCTTGCTAAACTCAGAAATTTAATTAACTACTACTTACCTTCAACTATCTGAGCAAGGACCACTGACTGCCTTTCTGAAACATGACTACCAGTTATTTATGTTGGTGTTTTGCAGAAACTGCTATTAAAGAAGAATGTTTGAGTCAATGTGCCATGTTTCATTTTCTGTCTAGTGATTTGTAAGCTATTTGTTCTTATCAAAGCAATCTGGAACACCCAGTATCCTTGATATGTACATCTCTCTGCAGTCATTTGTGGGAAGTATCACTTTCTACAGAGAAGTAAACAAAGGCCAAAATCTCTTGTTCTGAAAAAATATAAATGCTGCCATTCAGCTGTCTCCTGGCTTCAACCTGTGAAAAATATGGGAAAATAACACCAGGTACATTACACAAGAACTAAGGTGTATCACTTTTCATCCTCATTGGTCTTTTTTCAGCTGTCACTTCTTCGGGTCCAGATATACACATAAGTAACTGCTGAAATTCACATTCACCTAAGAGCAGACTTGGACACCCTTACTCACCATGAATGCCTTCATGGTACATAGTCCCAGAGCACCAAGTGTGATCCAGTGCAGTACAAATTCCTGAGGAGAGATCTAACAGTCTGGCGCCAAGCACTCCACAGCCATACAGCTGAGGCAAAATGTTTACATAAGATTTTTGGTGTTTCAAACGAAAAGTGATGATTTGTTATTCCAAACCCCAGCATGGGGGTGATCCTGGTTTATTATATTTGTGATGACTGGAAGAATTCTGTTTTGGATTGCTGCTGATGCATCAAATAAGAACTTCTTAAGTTTAAAAGAACAAGTGACTACAGTAACTACTGACCAAAGGCAAGCAGACAGAAATCTAACTGACTGGAAGAGAAACAAACTAACTGTTTTCTATAATGATGCTGTAAATAAGAGAATGAAATTAAGAAAGCAGGCAATTAAGTATTAGGAAACATACTTGCAAAAGTAAGATTATCTGTAGGAAATGTGGAAACCTAGAAACACGTAGCAATGATTCAGGCTCATAAATAGAACAAACACATAATGTCACAACACATGCAGTGTGGCAGTTCAACATCACCAACTCCAGAATCCATTTATAGATAAAACCTGAAGCCAAGAAGACAAAAATCAAGGATTCTCCCTCCTGCAGCAAGCAGGAAGGTAGCTGTTCTCAGCTCTGCAGCAGGAGTAAGAAGCCATTAGTTTCAATGGCAGTCTTAAAATGTCACTAAGCTTTCCATTCTCTGGTGATTTAAACTCCACCCTCTGCTGACAAGCAGCACAAGATCTGTGCATCAATCAAACCTTCTGTTTGGGTGCCTTCCTGTTTTCAGGAGCTATCAAATGGCACTGACCCCTGGCTGTTCTGAGTTTTAATTTGGGCTGAGAGGTGTTTCCCTCCCCAGTCCTAATTGATGGGGCTGAGCAGTAAAATCTGGCTTGATCTCAGCTGTGTCTCTGTCATGTAACTATATTATCTTGATGTCTGCCTCACAGCAGGCTAATGAATCTTCCTTTTAAAACATTTAAAAGGGCTACAGAAGCGTGTGTATGTTTGCACATGCATGGTGGGGAAGGATCTACTGCAGTAATTTCTGGGAAGAAAACTGTGTAAAATGCACTCACATGAGGTTTTTTGATTTGTAACTGATTTTCCTGATATCAGCTACAAAATATGAAAGTCAATGAAGATTTACATGATAAAAATAAAAAAATGTGTAAAGAGACTTTGCTGTGTGGTTTTAGAAGGTAGCACTTCTCAGGTTAATACGTGTAGTATGCAGTTTCAAATGGTTATCAATCTTGTAGTCACTGCCTTGAGGTGACAAGAGAAATCTGAAATATGGGGGTTAGAAGACAGCAAAAGGGAGAGAGGGATTTAAAGTCTTACAGAAATTCCTCCCCTTGTCTCTCCTCCCCTTTCCTTGTTCTGGGTCCTATAAACCACATACAATTTAGACAGCACACTTAAGACAAGCCTAATTCCATCTATTTAAAAACTCAAATAAAGCAGTAAACTGTGGAGTACTGTTTCCCCAGGCTTCTCCTTTCAGAGAAGAGTTGTCTTCCCATGTGTTTAAAAAGAAAGAAGGTAATTTTGGGCACTGCTGCTATCTAAGTAGTTGTGGCTACAAATATTTATATTAAAACCTTTTAAAACAGTGAAAAAAGATAGATGAACTTTAAATTAGGATGTGCAGAACTATAAGAAGATTATGATAGCTGGATACTATTTGGAGAATTCTTAGGAGCTTCCTAATGCATTTTCTTACTTACAGTAAATGATAGTTGAGCTGCAAAGAAAACTGAGTGGGATTTTTTTTTCCCAGCTGTTTATGATAGCAGATCTCTTGGAAAGAAATACTTCAAATCCATAGCAAACTTCTTATTGCAAGTTAAAGCTCTTTGTGAAAAGTGGCCAAAGCCCCGTGATCAATGGATACCAAACACCCACTAAAAATGGAAAGACAATAAATCTCCACAGCACAGTAACTTTTTGTCATTAAAAAAATGTTATTTTGAGCACGCAATACTCTGTAAGGAATACTGTCAAATGTAACAGATACTGTCTCAAAAGAAATCTGGACTTCTTTTTATGGGGACACCACAGCCCCCACAGAGAGGCAACCCAAGGCTACATACGGGACACTAACACCTGACCTTATTTTTTAATAATGCTATCAGGAAGTTAACCATGATATATTAATGAATTTTAATTACAGGTAGCAAAAATCACAACTTGTAAGAATTTTATACAAGATGGAATTACCCACAAGGGACAGGGGAAGTTCACGTTGGATATATGGAGGAAATTCCTTACTGTAAGGGTGGTGAGGCACTGCAACAGGTTGCTCAAAGAAGTGGTGAATGCTCCATCCTTGACAGTACTCAAGACCAGTCTGGAGAGCGTCATGGGAGCCATGATCTAATGTAAGACATCCCTGCCCATGGCAGGGGCTGGAACTGCGTGATCTTAAGGTCTTTTCCAACCCAAACCATTCTATGATTCTACAACAGGGAATTTTTACTGTGATAGAGGTAGAAAAGGAAAAAAGTTGATTTTCACAGAGTGAAGCCAAAAATATGATAATGCCAATAAAAACTGCCAGTAGGCTGAAATCAAAGTATTGGTGCTGCTCTCATGGTCCGTAGATATTAGCAAACATGTTCTAAGGTTTAGTTTTTAATTACGTTAGTTATATTCTTCAAGGAAAAAAAAAATCTGTTAAGGTACCCAAGAACTCTGAATGAAAAGGTACAGAAAACAGCACTCGACCTCGCTGGTGGAAGGCCTGACCACAACAGAACTTTCAGGTGACTTCTTGCTGTGTGCTAAGAGCCAGGTATTAATGTCCTACACCTTAGCTGTGCCAAAAGAGAGAGTGTATATTTAATCTAAGGAGGTAAAAGTCCTAAGTGGGCTCTCATTATGCCACTGAAAGATGCAAAGAGAACAGAAACCCCTTCAATACTGTTTTTAAAGAGTGCAGGGCATTTATGAGGACAAGAAAAGTAGCCACAGATCCACCCATCCAGCTTTGTCTTTTTCCTCAATCCTCTCATCCTATTCCATTCTTAAACAGGAAAAAAAAAAATCACCCAAACATAGGGAATTATGTATAGTCAAAGGGACAAGAGGAGTATGCAGACACCTCCTGCAGAAAAAAATGTGAACATACTTGATATATAGCAGTTTAACCAGAAGAAGCTTTATATTCAGGAATATACAGCTGGAATATTCTGATACTGTGTTTACATATAAAGGCTGCAAGATACTTTATTACCAATTCTGGAGTGTTATTCAGCAGCTAATAATAAAATATTTTAGTGTTCAAAAACAATATAATTTATAGTAACAAAATGTACTCAAAACAGCTTATCAAATAATGTTTGAATCCACTGTTATCCTAAGTCAGCATTTTTTGGATCAAGAAGCAATTCAGAGATGATTGACTTTAATGATGCACATAAACTAACAAAAATAAACCAGTGCACTATAGTCACTGTATAGTCCTTAAGAATATTACTTTTACGCTATAAATAAAGCAAAACGAAAGTGTGCATTGCTTTTTATGGATGTTTAATATAATTTAATAAAGCCTAAGTTTATTTCAGAATGAACATATAGCAGAAGTCCTGCTTACTGGAGGACCAATGAAAATTATTATTCCTTGAACTCTTTTTAATTTAATGCATAAAAGGGGAAATCTGCAAACTCAACAACTTGTAGTAAAACTCTACTTTGTCTATTCCAAACCCGGAATTATTGAAATGTTATCTTTAGAACAGCAGTCACAAAATAAAGTCTGCAGTAGCAAAGCCTGATGCAAAACTAATTGATTTTCTCCTTAGCCATGGGATTAAGGAAATTGCAGACACTAGAAAACACTCTTCAGATTTTCTTTGCTACTTTTTTAATTGAGTGCTCAAGTATGCTCCACAAATTGACTCCCTACGATTCCCTGTAACGAGTGATTAAAAGGTAGAGTTTTTAAGAACTTTACAGTAAATGAAACCCTTTCAGTAGGAGAAAGCCTCCAGCTTCAGTTTATTTTGGTAATAAGGTTTCTCCAATTATTTTGTCTCCTTCTGTTCCACTTGCTCAGAAACATCCGTCTCGAGTCCCGGTTTCAAAGTGCTACATTGCAGGAAGGTATCTCCAAAGTTTTTAAGTATTATTTCCCTGTAAACAATTGCTGTCACTGCTGTAAGACTCCATGGAAAAAATAAAACTCAATTAAAAAACCCAAACCTTAAACAGTATAGAAGCAGTTATTTACTGAAGTACATTACACAGCTTCGAAGCAACTATAAATCACCTTTTTTTTTTTTCTGAAATATTTACTGATTCCTCCTTTTCCTGTATTTTAGAAATGCTTCAGGAATCTCAGTGTTCGTCACTTGCATCAGTAGAACAAGCACCTTCAGGGCATTAACCTCTTCTTCAAAGGGTTTCCTCATTCCTTCTGATTAGCTTTTAAGATTTATATTCTTTCACCAGAAATAGGTGGCGGTCAAACTCCTCAGATCTTTGACAGGAATCTGAAGTGTCATAGTTTACAGCAGCCATTAAGGGGGAAAGGGCTGTCTCTTTAAGCTACACAAACCACAAGAGATGCTTTCCCTCATTCACCCTGCCAAAAGTATATTAATTAAAAAACTTCCTGAAGTTCCAAGGACAATCACTATTCTTCTGTCCTCTTTCATGGTGACTGAAGAAAGAATATGGCCTAAAATTAGTTCTTTCAAAAGGAGAACCACTGACTTAAAGAGAGACCATGTAGATAAGTTTAGATTTAAATCCAAATCCTAGTTTTAAAATTCAAGTGTTTAAATTCACCCATGATACTGTGAGCCATTCACTGCAACACATAATAATCACCGTTCACCTCAATATCATTTTTGCAATCCCATCAAAATCTGAATTTTGTTTTTGTTATTTTAATGTAGGTAGCTCATGTGCCTATAAAGCAATTACACTTACAGACAACTTATAATGCGTACCAGCAGTCTGACACAGTGGAAACATTTACATGGTACCTGACAGATAGAAGAGCAAATCCTATTCCTTTTCATTCTGGGTGCTTTTCTCAACCCTATCCAAGAGCCTTATCAAATTGATGTCTTTTACAGCATGCCTTGAAGCTACTTTGTACAAAGAGGGGGTGGAAGGAGGAAGAGGAAATTCCAGACCTGAAGCATGTGCCACCTTTTCAGATTAGAATTCCTTGTCAGTTGACTAGTAGAGCAAAATCAGAGCCAGAAATCACTTATCAAAAGTTCTGCTATCTACCCTGCAGACAAGCTCTGTTAACCCTAAAATAAATGACAACGTATCCTAAAAACCTTGATATCAAAGATCACCACTGTAAAATATGAATAGGCCAGCGTAATCTCCATAGGAATTCTTCTCTTTCCTTGCCAAACTGATAACACTGAAAGTGTTAGTGCCTTTGAATAGGAAAATTAACATTTTACAGTTCAGTTACTGCTGCCATATACTTAGATGGATTAGGCTTGGCACTGTGACAAGTACTGCAAGCTCTGCCAGAGACGCTGCTTGATGAAGTTAAGAAGAACTCATAGTTTGAGAACGATGCCCACTACCAACCTGTTGGTGACCCCACCAACAGCCACCATGTTGGTATTCTTGTGAATTATTCAAGTCAACTGACTTACTTGACCTGCTGAGCAGCAACTACACTGCCCTCACTATAATATTCTTGGACAGTACCATAGTAGGACTTCCACTGGAGTCGTAATTTCCATTTCTATCCAAGAAGTGAATAAAGCTAATTTCAGCATAAATTATAAACCTATTATAAGATTAGATGCTAAAAAGCCTAATTAAGTGCTGCAAATGGGGGTGAAGCAAATGGGAGTAAATTATGGAAAACTTTGGTTGCTAGAATTACTGAAAAGCATTATTATGGTGAAATGTGAAATTCTCAGATTCTTGGAGAAGCCCTACTTCTATCTGCATTCATGGCAAAACTAATTCCCTGTTAGAAGTGAAGTTTTGAGGCATACTTTTCTTGTAATTCTGTATGCCTTAGGAACATGGGCTTCAATGTTATATATAATCATGAAATATTATTATTTCTGTAGTCATGCTTCAAATAAAACTAAGTCAATAACATAATAGAAATCATCACAAAACCATGAAAAGCATTTTGCATATATATTAAATACATCTAGAAAAATATAGCTGAATTGCTTAGTGCTAGAGTGACAAAGAAATCCACTGGTTCTAGGGATGCACTTTTGGTCATTGTTTCCTTGTTCTGGAGCTCATCGGCTACTTGTTAAAATACAATGTATTGGTAAAATATAACGTGGGCATAGTAAAAGACTAAGTGAAGGGTTCAGACTTCTATGTCAATAGAGGACCCTATGTTTGGTTTAAGAACTTGAATGAAATCACAATAAAGGTACAACATCTGTACTTCACATAGGAAGTACTTACGCTCCCCAAAGTTAGGAGTCCACATAAAGCCAAACAGTGGTTCCAAGAATCTGGTGTCATGAGCAGGAAGAACACTGAAGTGAAATTGATATTCTCTCCCCTCTTTGGAATCTTCTATAGTTAGACTCCTATATTATAAAGCTGAACTATCAGAGTTGACAGATCCTAGTCCATGAACACAGATTAGGCCCATTCACTGAGCTCAAAGGCAGTTTTCCTGAGGCACAGAGCACTGCAAAGCTTGCAGCATGCACTCCAATGCCTGCTAGATCAAGCAGCGGCAGAGCTGACCTAGAGATAATCACACAGTCAAATCCAGGGCAGCTCTCTGCTGAAGACACCAGGCTAGCTATCCACCTCACTTCATCGACACAAGCCTGACACCTGGGTATCTCAATTAGCCCTGGTGTTTCACACTCCACCTTTTAATACCCTAGATAACCCTGTACAGTGCAGAACACACATGTCAATCACAGTGCTTGAGGCCTGGAAAATGGCGAAGAGGACATGTCCTCTTCTTAGCAGTGCTATCACACTAAGGCCTGACTGTCCCCAAGCACACTGCTTACAGCTCTTTCTGCTGCATGCCATGTTGCATTCACTGCAGCAGTTCCACTGCGCTGACGCCTGAGAGAGATAACTGCCCCTTTCCCAACACAGACATGCAACTGTTGGGGTTACCATCACCAACTCATACTCTTTTATTGGTACGTAGTCTGGCGTGAAAACACCACGGCCTAGTGCTGAGATACTGAGGGGGGAAAACCCCACAACAAACCCCACAAAACCCCTTGAAAATCCAGAAAACCTCAAAACCAAGCTAAAAAACCAAACCCCCTACTTTGTCCTTTGCTGAATTTAACAAGTGGGAACTGTAACTCCTGCTGCAATGATTTGCAACGCAGCCCTGTTTACAACATGTAACCAAAATAACCCTATTTGGCCTAGCAGAACTCACATTTATTAAATCCTACAATCAGCAGAGCACGTGGCAATGACCAAAAGTACAGTGTTTTAACAGGGAAATAGGTGGGCAGAGGAGGGAAGAAAAGTAGGAGGGGGAAAAAGAAGGAAAAATGTGAACAAATCTCAGTGGAAAATGCATGTTTTTTTTAGAATTATTTATCACCATATCTCCCCCCCCCCCCCCCCTTCCATAATACCAGGTCTCTTGGATACTCTAATAAATGGATTTTGATAATAATTTACTACTTTTCAACTACAAATTGGCCTTACACATTACAGTTTCTCACATCAATCCCTTCTATGAAGACATTAGTACAGACAAATGGCTCAGGAGGCAATTTATTCACACTGGGAAACAAATTATCCTTTAACAGTATCTGCAGAGCAAAGCTGTTACAATGTAAAGATGTACTGTGTCAAATAAGCCCTTAAAAAAAGGAATCTTGCTGAATCAACACTTAGGTTGTGATTGTGCTCCTTAAAAGTACCATTTTATTATCAAAATTAGAAATACCTCATGCTAGATCACTAATATCAACACACATCATTTTATATCTAGAGTAACACTGGTAACCTAAATGAGATTACAAGAATGTGTGTACTTATTATTTTGAATGGTACTACGAAAGACTAGGGCTGCCAATATCTTATATCTAGAAATGTAACTGCTCAACCAGTCATAAAGCAAATTTTCTTAATACTAACATTTTACAGGATGTTTTACAAGAGGTGATCTTCAGAACAAATCACCATTTAAAAATAATTCACTCTTTCTTTTGGATAAACTGTGATTACTTTTAATCTTTTATTCTAAAATCTTGAGTATAAGAGCTGGTTGTACTGCAAAAGTGTCGTTTTTGATGTACAAACATTGTGGTGACTAACAAAACAGAGCAGCTCAGAATTCTTGGGTTTATGAGAGCTTCAACTCTCAAGCCATTTTTCTAACAGGTACAGATGTTAGGAACACCAAGTGTTTCTGGTGGAAAAAGGAGAGCAGGTTAAGGACAAGACCTTTCCTGTTACAGTAAATGTGTCAAAGTAGAGTCCTGTTACCAAATAAAATACTTCTAAGCCTATACTTTCCCAGAACTCCATAATAACTAATTTCCACTGAACAGAGAAAAGGACAGAAGGACCATCAGTCCTTAGAAAAAAGCACGAGGATGACATCACTGCCTGTCTGCTAGCCAGGAAAGGAAGAGAGGGATTATCTGAATAGTGAACATCTGGATGGTGTATATAAAGGCAATGAAGGATTTTTATACAGATTAGTTCACTAAGTTCCACTGAATTTTTATCTTACAGAGAAACAGTAGTGCTACGATACGCTTCTATAATGAAAAAGCAACAGGAATGATAGTGGTTTGGGTTAATGTATTAAAAGATACACGAAGAACTTTATCATCAACTGTCTCTTTTTTTAGTTTCTTTAATTGAAAAGAATTCTCAGATACTTGAACTTATAACTCTCCCTTTTCAAGTTAAAACAATGTAGTTTGCTAACACCAGTTTTATTCTTTTTATTTGGGTTTTAGACACAAAGATCATAACTGATATGTTTCTGATCACAATTAAGTTCCCCATCCCTGTTCTGTAAAGACTGCTTACAAAAAATCTCATATACAAAGTGATTCAGTTTCTTAAGTAAACTCAAGCAAAATCCATATTTTCACATATATTTTTACCACAGCACAGAGTTCCAGCATAAGTCATAACTCTAAAAGATGTGTACATTCTTAAGCTAGTGGCATATTGTAATTCTATATAAGTTACCTGGCAATAAAATCAACTTTATTCTATATTGGAGTACTACGCAAGGAAACATTCTTACCTTGAACTGTCAGAGTTGCTGATGCTTCAGCTTTTCCAACCATATTTTCTGCAACACACGTATACGAGCCCATGTCTCCTGCCATAACTTTCCGGATTTTCAAGGTATGATCATCACGGATTTCGTACCTTTAAATATACATAGTCATAAACAGTGAGTAGGAATAACAGAACTTTACAATTTCTGTAAAGGGTAAAAATATGGTGGGTTTTTGCTTGTATTCTTATTCCTACATTTGCCTTAAAAATAAAAAAAATGGATAAATCCTCATAAATTGATAATGTAAGGATAACATTTTAAAAGCAAAATATAAATAATTGAAAACCTTACTCTAACTACTTTTGCAATGTGAGTCAGTTTTCCAGATGTCAGTACAATTTCACTGGTGTAAAACAATCACAAAGCTGTAACACATAACTTTTTAATTGTTAGAACAAATAAATGTAATAAATTAGTTTTCTTCCTATAGTTTTTCCATCTGAATAATTTTTTTAATATGGTTGAAAAGATAGTATTGTTCTCAAGAAGATCAGAATTGCCTGAAAGTCAAGACAAATCCCAATTAATTCAATTTCTTTTGAAAAGACCAATGTGGCCTTTTACTATTTCTTCCACTTTCATAACTTTTTTTCTCTTTGTGTAATTCAGGCAATGCGTTTATGTGGTCTTTTTATACTAAAACCGCTATAGTTTTATTAAAGATACAGACCAGATTATCAGGAAGTGGGAATTGGATGGCCTATCTATCTATCTGTCATAGAATGCATTTCTTTTAGTTGGGTTGTAAAAGCCTGAATTAGAGCAAAGACAGGGGAAACTTAATAACAAAAACATGCAAATCAAGGCAGCTATCTGTATTACCAGAAAACATTTTATACCAGTTGTGATTCCACTACATGATTCCTGACATTGCAATCTAATTCACCATTTGTTATATATTCTCCAAAACTTTTAGCAATTACAGAAGACTCTTCAGGTGACAAATCAACCTGTATCAGATACTATGGACTGAATTCTGTTACATTTTGCTATATTTATCTATGTGTTGTTAAAACAAAAGCTTGAGAACAAGTCATTCTTAAGTTTCACTGAAAACTGTAACTTCAGTAAAGCTCAATGGTAATGAGAAATGTCTTACTAGATGAAGCCAGGCCTTCTCCATTCAAGAAGAATGCTAGCTGTCAAATATTGAACGGCTACATTATATACCAAGCTAGATGTCATAAAAAAGGAAACTCCATGTACTGCACCTTGCTTTAGGTAATTCTCCATCATCTTTCCTCCATCTTACTGTAGGAACTGGGTCACCTCTTGCCTCACACTTAAACTCTGCACTGTCATCCACAGTTACAGCCAAATTACTTGGTCTCTTCACAAAAGATGGTCTCTCTAAAATGAAAGGAAATGAAAGAAGGGATTAGTCTAGCAGTTCTGTATTGCAATCTTCCCTGAACTGTGGCAGTTAGAATAACAGAAGCAGTGTGATGAATCTGATGGAGGTGCCTCTGCTGCTGCTCTTCTCGCTCCAGGGCCAGGCAGAAGATCTGAGGCCCTGTAGATGGCCAGCACTATGAACCTCAGCACAGAAGGCAGATATTCTTAACAGTGGCTCACGATCCAGGTGAAGACTTCCTTACTTTCTGTGTATCACGGTCACAACTAATATAGCTAAAGCAAAACACAACCTACACAGAAAAATCTAAATACACATTAGCCCTCAGGTAGAAGTAGGACCGTTGCAAGGACCCAGACAATGACCACTACTCTAGTGCACTGATTCAAAAAGTCCGAAGGCACAAACCAAATGTCTCACTTAAGGTTTTGACTCAATTGTGCCTCTAAATTTGAAGGCAAAGTAAGGATCAGCACAGTATCTCTGCAAGGACGCTTGTAGGTGTCAGCAGCAGACAGTGTTTGATGCAATCATTTCCAATGCTACATTAGAAAGACAACATTTTCTTTCACTAGCACATATAAGATCAAACAAACCAACAGAACCCACAATGTCCTCTTTATAATTTTTATTCATAAAAATTGGTATTGTCCCTGGCTTACATTGTAGGACACAGATAACCCAAGTCCTGGCTCACCAGAGTCAGATTAATTGCTGCATCCTTTTTCACAGGCTTTCTGAAACAAAACAGGATCTCAGCCCAGGCTGTGCCATTCTGGGAACCCCACTACTAGACAGAAATTTCAGGAAACGGATAGACACATTCTTCTACCTGTAACAGGGTTCAAAGCTTTATGGTGCTGAGCTTTCATAGTTTCATAGTTCCACAGCAGGCTGGATTCCAGTGAGGTTTACATATGCACAAGGAAGATAAGTGTTTAACAATTTCTGGGATTCTCCAGGAAGGATTACACACCTAGAAATGCAGCATCAGATGACAACAGGATGTCCATAAAAGAACTGGGAAGATTTAACAGGAGAGTGCTTGGAATATTCCTTTGCCTAAGACAGATGACCTTTTTGCCTCTTAAGCTGTGAAAGCTCTGAGGGGGCTGAGAAGGCAGTTGCATGATTTGACTTACATTTATTAAAAATATAAATATAATTTCCTTGGAACTGGAAGAGTCTAAAGCCATTAGCCCAATCAGGAAGTGTGAAAACCAAAAAAATACACCACAGATTTCTCATAGAAGTACAAAATACCACCATACAAAAGGATTGAGACAATCCCATATTCTTAATGTCTCACATTTGTGTTTGAAAGAGGTGGTTCTGAATATCACTTCGATTTTGCAGATAAAGAAACAGAGATTCAGTATCACAAAACTTCAGTGAATGGTTCAAGAAGGACCAGAAGTGGAAATGTGAACTGAACAAAACCCTATAAAAGAGCTTCCCTTACTCTCAAGGACGTCCAGACCAGCTGGATGCTCATGTTGTAGAAAACTTACCTTTGCTTGCAATGCTAGCCAAATAGTGTTAGAAGGACTAGCATGTTGATCTTTAAGCTGTCAGTTCTATCCTGGTTTCATAGACAAGGAGGAAGAAATAAAACAGACACCTACAGAAATGAATCTAGCTGTGAATTAAAAAAACACAAATATAGGCAGTTCCCCTCACCCCATCCCCTTTCTTGAACATGCTGCAGTAAAAATGTAATCTGAATGCAAGAAAAGAACATTCCAGATTAAACTCTGGAGTAAAACAGTTTTGGGGAAAAATATTCAACTTAACTATGCAAGAAAAAAAGGACTGATCTGGTAAAGCCAGGACGGCTGCACAACAGCAAAACACACAGGAGGCACGTTGCTTGATAAATCACTTTTCTAAAGGACAGTAATAGTCCAAGATCTTTCGTCTGCCCATTCATAACACTCTTATTCAAACCACATATATGAATAAGGAAAATCAGTGTCTATCTTTGTTACACGATTATTTGGTAAATACAAGGAAGGCTTAGCAAGGATCACTTTGAAACTTTCTAATATTACAATTTCTGGCATGCAATCCTCCCTCTGATCTAAAGCAGAGGCTTAAAGTTCAACTACTAAATAACCAAAATGCCATAAACAGAAGATTAATATAGAAATTTTTTAATATCGGCATGTTTCTCATGCTCTTTCATGCATATCTAGGGGCAGAGTTGAAAGAATTAGGTGTATTAAAGATTTCTAGACACAGACTGATAAGACATTCAAAGCTTTACTGTCCTGTTTGGAAAGAAAACCACACTAGTTCTCCCAGGCTGAAAATAAGAAATATGTCTGAAGAGAAAATGAGACGGAGAAAAATGCAAAGACAAACCTCTCTTTGCAATGCATTCCTCTTACAAGTGTTCAGCAAGAGTCATATTTTCCAGCCTGGATTACCTACCAGTCTGTACCATAATCCCCTGGTTAGACTAGTGATGAGCAACTAACTGGTACTGTTAACTAGGAGCTCAGTGCCACAACTTTACTCGTGCAACTATGACTTTCTTCCAATTCTAGGTTTCGCTTGGAAGTTCTAAAAGTCTATTTGACAATAAACTTCCTCCCAAAGTGCTTCAAAAGTATAAGTAAAAAAGAAAAACAAAACAACACCCATCAAACAAACAAAAAAAACCCCAACAAAATAAACAAACCCCTCAATAAAACCCAGTAGAGTTGGATCACAGGAAGTCTTCCTTAACTTCATCTATACTATCCTGCTGAATATTCAGTTTCAACAACTGGAAGATGGCATACAATCTTGTTTTATTATGGAAAACCCATACTTCGACAAAACTCTGAACAGGACATTAAGTTGGCTGAGTCCTAACTGTAAAACATAATGAAAACAGATGAAAGTGCCAAAGACTGACAAGACAGATATTAAACCTGAATTAAAAAAAAAGCAAGAGCCAGGATTACAGCAATAGTATTGTGATGGAAACCAGCATGCTATGAACCATGGCTTGGATACTCTCATCCTGTGAAGACATAATACTTGTATAGAAACAGTTGAGCTATCTCAAGCCTCCCTTACTTTAAAGTAACATGGGACATATTCTGAAAACTACCAAGGCTGTATCTATAGTCTCCATGAGGCAATTTTCCCATGCTGACGGAATTCTGAGGCTGCACTTGGCGTTACAGCTTCTTTTCTGCAATAACAACAAATCCTACAGCTGTCAGCTAAGCTGTTACCTTAAATGAAAACAGATTTTCTGATACTCAGAGAAACTATTAGGATCACCTCAACAAGTAGACCTGTTGTGTCTTCAGTACACCCAGTACACACAGCTATAAACAAAAGGATAATTATTTAAGATAGAAATTGTAATGATTCTGATTTTTTTTCATTAAGAGGGAAAAAATATTAAGCCTCTCCTTCATAGTGCTGCTAATTTTTGTTTTGCTAGTATTTTAAAATATTGATCCTGACACTGGACACTGGAATTATTTTCAGTTTCTGTATTAAGAAAGTATTTTCCAATAGCAAAACCAGTCCAAGGTGGATTGCAAAGCTGTTAAGTGCCAATCATTTGCTAGAACACACCCATGACAAAAAACATTTGCAACAGAAACACTAAAAAGGAAATACATGAGAATAATCATTCATAAAAAGCTTAGTAGGGAAATCCTAAGATGGGCATTTTCATCAACAAAGTTTTAAAGGAGTTCTTACCTAAAACGGTGAGCTCTGCAACTTCACTTTCACGTTCTCCAACCATATTTGTTCCAACACAAACATATTTGCCAGCATCACTCTTTCTTGTGTATGTGATCATAAGCTTTCCTCCTCTGATCTAGGACAAATCAAGGATAATAAAAACCACTTTAATACAAACTATTGATTTAATATTTGTTAACAGCATGAGGCTTTGTAACAGACAATGAATCAGAACAAGCTATCTGCGACTTTCAAAATCATACAAAAAAGTGAATCCCACTCCTAAAACCTATAAACCTAATTTCTTTCTCTTTGCAAAAAGCTTGCCTCTAAGTTTTATAACATCTCTCAGATATGAACCCCTACTACTCTACTCTTAACTCTGCATAAAATAAGACTCTCTGTCCTGGGTTCAGCAGTAGCAGTCATTTTTCTCCTTCTTAGTAGCTGGTGCAGTGCTGTGGTTTTGTCTTTTGGCCTGAGAACAGCACTGATAACACCAATGTTTTTAGCTACTGCTTATTAATGTTTAGTCTGACCAAGGACTTTCTGAATCTCATGCTTTGCCATGGAGGAAGAGAAACCAGGAGGAAGCAGAGACAGGACACCTGACCCAAACTGACCAAAGAGGTATTGCATAGCATAGCATATCATGTCCAGTATAGAAACTGGGGGTAGTCACCTGGAAGGGCTAGATCACTGCTGGGTCTGGCTGGGTATCAGTTGGCGGGTGGTGAGCAGTTGTATTCTCTTATTTCCCTAATCATTATTATCATTGGTGGTAGCAGCAGTGGTTTGTGTTCTACCTTAGTTACTGGACTGTTCATATCTCAATACACGGGAGTTACATTCTTTCAATTCTCCTCTCCACCCCTGCGGGTGTGGGGGCAGGGGGGAAGGTGGGGGAGTGAGCAAGTGAGCTATGTGGCTGACTAGACTTAAACCACAACACTGTTCAACAATCTGTTTAAAGTTTGTTGGACAGAAAGTCTACAACTCCTTCCTATGTACTCCTGCAGTTTGATATAATCAGGTGGAGAGTAAAAATTAGCACTAGACATCAATTCCATTTTCACATCAAGGGCTGTGATGACTTTTTTATTTTTTACAAGAAATATGTGTTATCCTATTGCTGGTAGTACTCCTTATTTATGAGTTTTGTTTCTTTTTGTTTTCTTAGGTAAGTGGAGGAAATCTTTTATTTTTTAATTCATCACCTATAACTAAGGAATTTTAAAGGCTGATAAGCAGCTGGGCAGAACCAATTAAATCCCTAGCGGCAAATTAATAACATTCTGCTTTTAATTCTGGATTCAGTTCTTGAAAGATAATAGAATTATAAAAATGCAAGAATTTTAAAGCATCCTTCTCTTTTGTGATTGCAAATTGTATTATATCAAAATTTATATTAAATAAATATGGAAATTGCTGTTCTCCTTTGAAAAGTATTTATTCTTCCATTAGATTGACAAAATGGTTGAACAAGTTTTAAAGTTCATCAAACGGCAGCAAAATTTGTGTAGGCAACTTGAATACATGCCGTGTTTAGCATGCAAAAAATATTACTTAACTACATTTATTACATTTTTAAGTGAACAATCACATATGAAAACCACCATAGTTCAAGGAATGGGTGGAAGCATGCAATAAATAAAGCCACATATGAAGCTACAGGAAAGGTCTAATGTGGTCAGTGAGGAGGAGTGTTCTCAATATGAGGTATTTTGCTTCAGTTGCCTGCAGCTAGAAATCTATTCCTGAAAATTTGACATCTTGTGCAGAGTTGGGCTCTTATTATCACTGTAAAATGTACAGACACAGAGATGACAGTCAGTTATTGAGATAAATGAACATGCACATGTAAAAAAGATAGTGTTGCATACAGATTTCGTTCTGTTTCTTCTGGGGCATGTTGTTTGAGAACAGGAAAGATGTGTCTTTTATCATACAGAAATCTAGTAATGCTAAAATTTCAATGGGGATTTGAGTCATGAAGAGTGAAAAAATAAAGGTGATCTGCAAATACAAATTTCTTCAAGAATCTGTGTGCATTTGCTGATTGTCTACCACCTGCACTCATGGTAAACATGAGAATGTAAAATATAACTAGAAGTCTATCTATATTAAGTCCTGTTTTACAACTCTCTGCATCACAGAAAGCTATTTATTTTCATTTAATCTACACAAAGGCTTAAAAAAAAAAAAAAATTGTAGGAAGATTTCCACATTCATTTTAGGGTATTCGTATAACTAGATACAAATGCAGAAATACATACTTTTCATGTACATCAATATTCAATGCGCTGATTTAGCAAAGAAATGTATATATCACAAGAATTTACCAACTCGGGTGATGATTTCAAACCTATGTAAACTGAAAGCAGTGATTTTCATACATGTTTTAAAAGCACAAGTCCTACTGATGTTTAGTATGCATTTGTGCTTCTCAGTGATTTCACATTTCAGAAAACGCCATTAAAACCCATTACAACTGTATATTTTGCACAAACTGCAACCTCCAACAAGAACTGTTCTAGGATTTTCTTCTAGGAATCAACACAAGACTCTCTTCAAAGCATAGATGTAGAAGTATTAAAACAGAAACATCTGAAGAGCTGAAAACACTGAAAACTGCTTTTCTCCCAAGTTATTTGAGATTTAGATAAGGAAGAAGAAGCAGAAGAAACATTCCCTCATGGATGTTGAGGCAGACTTCCAAAGATATACCATGTCCACTGAAGGAAGCTGTGCTTCCAAGATGGAATTCTGGAAGTATTTGGTTAATTTTTACTAGTTTTTTTCTTTTGTTGATCTTTTCTATTTGTTCCTTAAAACAGAAGAAGGGTTTAGAACTTCAGCTACAATGATGGCTATTAATCACATAAAACGGTGATTAATTACAATAAAATGTACCTCAAGTGCATGTGGAATTACGTCTGTCCGCAACTAAAGCATTCACAGATGGCTAGAAGAAAGCATACTTCCACTGCTGGGTCACTACCAGGTTTTCCATTAAATTTTAACAATAAGATACCCATGAACTCAGTAAGATTGCTCAAGCCCTTCTATTTACTAATAAATCATTGCAAATGAAATGTGTAGCTATGACAAATTTATGTTCCCTATGTGAAGCATTTGCTACTTTTCCTCTCACTAGGAAATCCTACAAATACTTGTGGACTCCAGACCAAAAGTTTAAGTAACAAAGTACACACTAAAATACATGCACATGAATTTGTGTAGGAATAAATATAGAATCACTGCTACACTTCTTTGTCTTCTTAACTTCATATCCATTATGTCCAGTACTGTAAGTTCACACCCAGTATTTAGAGCAGTAAAGAGCCAAATCACCTTTGGAGGCAGTATCTGAAATCTCGCAAATTAGAGCTATTTATAAAGTATATTCAATACTTAGTTCACAGAGGCATGTTAATTGAATGCTTTGTCTCTTTTCGTATTTGTGCCCCTACCCCAGAAGGTACCAGCTGGACTTTACAGTAGCAAAAGATATAATGGTTTGAATTAAGAGTGTAACATTTCATCTCAAACCTCCAGAAGAGTTGTTACCATACCAAATACGAACGAGAAAACCATTCTTCCTAGTAAAAAAGATACCACAAACAGTTTTATTTCACTACTTTGGCAGACACTGTGTATCATGGAAAAATAATAGCTCTGCTAACTGCCAAGGCTTTAAGTCCAATTTTGAAAGTCTGGAAGTAAGTGTTAGGTTTCATTTATACGGAAATTATGCCAAGGCACTTTCTGACTTCTCACACCTCTTCAGGATTTTGTTCTGTTCTGTGCTTTCCAGCAAATTTATCAGGGCTTTGCAAGCACAGAACACAAGAACAGCACTGAATACTGATGAGAAGAAAAGATCCTGATCAGCGGTTCACAGATGATCTTCAGTTGCCTATAATGTGTATGGATTGTTGTATGAACGTTAAGAGAAAATATGATAGAACAGTGACTTACAAAGACATACTGAAAGCTATTTTCTATGACCTGCCTGCCTGACCACATTTTGCTCCTCATGAGTAAATTGCTCATTCAAGCAAGTCCATTTCATTTATTTCTTTATACAATAGTTGGAGATGTTCACACAGAAAACTCAAGGCACCCATGGAGTTAACTAGGTCCAGAATTTAAATTCTGGCCACCCAGCAGCAAAAATCATATACAAATAATGAATCAACTTGGTCAGCCAATAAATCAAATCCATAAAAACTCACCCAAGGGCTCTACAACGTACCACCAAGTACTCAGTGTAGCTGTACACACTTGTATATACACTTATTCTAAGACCATATTTTATATACCTATGCGTGCCCTGTGTGTAAATTTCTGTACGTATAAACCCATACCCATCTGTCTCTGTTAAGAAATATTTTTATATATGTGGGTGATTCATTTAGTTTTCATAGAAATGCGCTATGAAATATGAGAAAGAATGAAGCCATAAGAGAAATTCTTGGGAAGTCAAAACATAAAAATGACTGGCTTTTTTTTTTTTTTTTTTGACATTCTATTTAACCAATGAAATCTGTTCTGTTGAAAAATAATTCTAACCCAAACTCAAATCCACTTTAGACTGCAGAATGAAATAGTGACCCCTGTTTGGATAGCCAGGGTTTCTGCTTATGTGAGATCATACATTTCCAATACTTCAGTCTTCTATAGTATAGCATACATATACCACATTTTATTTAAATGAAATGTGAGAGGCATGTGATATTAACCTGTCAGACATAGTCTTTGCTTTAAAAGTGTACCATCTAAATATGAATGACAATAAACCAGGTAATGAACAAGGTGAATACAGGCAATTGTAATTAGTAGCAGCACCAATGGCTGATACAAGTAGAACGGCTTTTATTCCTTAGTTAGGAAACATAAGGTTTGCTCAGTTTCCTCTAAGCAGTCTAGCACCCTAAAACTTATTAGTATATCCATATTATAACTCATTATTGCAGCACAGACTGTAAGGCATGGAACATCAGCAATAGAGGGAAACCTTGCAGCTTTAACAAAAATTGCGTAGAAAGAGTACAAATGAATACCTGTCTCAAATTTATATTAAAAAAGATCTGTCTTGTTCCAAGTCTTGTGAATCCCATGTATTCTTCCTTACCTATTATTGCAATGTTTAAATATCAGACGCTAGAGATCAAAAAGTGTTTGGAACAGGTCTTCAACAATGATTAAAGTTTGCTCTTGTTCAGCTTCAAAGTTCAGACAGGGGAGTCTGTCCTGCTTTTGGTTCCATTCTCTGGGACCCCAGGAAGGTACTTGCTGCCTCCTCCAGATCAAACATGCAAAAATTCTATTTGAAAGTAACTTAAAATGCACTTTCAAGTGGTCTTCCTGCTCTGAAAATCTGTCATGACAAAGTGCAAGTCAATTGTTACCCCTACCATACAGACCAACAAAACAGTCTTGCAATGATGACAGGCCTGAAGGTAGAATCTACAAAGGATGGTGCAAAATGCATGGGACGATAGCTTCACTTAAAAGGAAAGAGCATTTAAGGCAGATAAAATGACAATAGATTCAAGCTGCTGCTTCTGGCACCCCTGCCAATCTGGCCAGGACACATCAGAGTCAGAATCGCATTCAAGTCTGCTCATGAGACTTCCTTCCCTTCTTTTATGGCCTCATTATTAATGGTTGTATCTACACGAAGATGGATATCAACAAAGGCTCAAGGGTTATCTGTGTCCTGGATCACTGAGTGACTTCAGAGGCAGTTGAGGGTTATTCAGCCCTTGGCATTATCACAAGTTACCAAATATCAGAATTATCATATGTATTTGATACTTCATCCAACTAACAAGATCATGGAAACAGCCAAGATATATGCAGAAAGTCATAAATCAACTTCAGAAAAGAAAAATCCATACCTCAGCATATATAATTCTCTGAAGTTTCAAACTGTAAGAATCCTAACCTTACTTTCTATAAACATTGGGTTTCTGTTAATCACAGAGGAAGATTTAATTCAAAATACGCTCTATTGGTTCACATTAATTAGAACTAATTTTTGTACAGACAGCTATGTTTAGATGAAAATATCTGAACCAGCATAACACTTTCCTGAAATGCTTTCACAGCCACAGCACAAAACATTTACAATACAATACTTCCACTCTTATTACAAACCAGGATTAAAATCCTCCAACAACAAAAGCATGTTATGACTACATCCATGGCCTTAAATCTGCCCTAGTAAGTTCTCAAAAAAAACCCCAAACCAATCTTTCTGCAACACCCGAAGAAAGCCAGTTAAGCCCAGAATGGAATTACATGCTTATATGATAACTATGATATTTCTGTGAAACAGCAAATTTAACCCCATACATGAATTGCAGCTTTTACTGTAATCAGTGATCAAAATCAGAAATAAAAGTGAACTTGAACTGAACTTGGTGTCCAGTATGTCTTCATTTCTCTCCCCTTGAGTAAGTCAAGATTTGAAATATCTGTTACACAAGAATTTTTTAAAGTACCACCAACACTGTGTTATTTACACAGCTACAAGCATAAAATCCCTGACCAAGTGGGGTTAATTCACCATACAAAATCTCTCAGGTTTTAATTGTTACCTGAAATATCACAAATGTAATATTGAAAAATGATCCTAACAAACCACAAATTTTAAAGCATATAAAAAAATCCTACCTGCTCACCATAAAAGAAACAACACAGCCCAACTTCATAAAGGAATTTAGCACCCACTGAGAGTGCCTACACTGCAAGGGACAGACACAAGGCCACTTTGTGGGTCTCTGTCAAAACATCCCCAAGACTGAAGCCAAAGGATGTTTCAGACTGGTTCTCTAGGGACTGCAGAGGCCCATTGACTCAAGCAGACCAGACTCTGCAGCATGTAGAAGATGCCTAAACCATGCAGACAGCACTGGGAGAGGAGTACCACCACCACACCATTTCAGAGGGATATGGACTCCAGTGCTCATTTCAAGGGGATGTCGGTTCCTAACTGTCATTGTGGGTACAGTCTTTTCTAAACCAGGAGTTAATCTTGGCAGGACAATGATATGCATTTACAACAACTTGATATCAAATGGAACTGTTCTGACAGGAGTGCAGTTCTGGTGTCCTCAACATAAAAAGGACATGGAACTGTTGGAACAAGTGCAGAGGAGGGCCACGAGGATGAT
>JASSUY010028952.1:0-17262 GCA_032466535.1 Forpus xanthops
ATTGGTGGTAGCAGTAGTGATTTATGTTATACTTCAGTTACTAAACTGTTCTTATCTCAACCTGTGGGAGTTACACTCTTTCGATTCTTCTTCCCATCCCTCTGAGAGCTGGGGGGGGGGGAAGAAAGAGGGGTGAGTGAGTTAGCAAACTGTGTGAGTTACAGCTTAAACCACTACAAAACTGAAAAATGTGGTTTAATAGCATTTAAAATTAAAGGCTAAAGAAGGGATTTGGCTGCATGCAAGCTGTACATCTATTAAAAATTAGTATTTAATTGGATATTTGTTTTGCACTCAGCCTACTGGGCTTAAAAATAACATACTATTGTCCTTAAACATTTAAATGATCATACCTGGGTAGAAAGGAAATGAGTCTGTGGAACCATTAAGCCAGAAGGTACATATTTTTTAGGATGGCAGAGTACAGACTTTGAGGAGCCAGGGAATATGAAAAACATTGTATTATTTAACATTTACCTTATAACAAAGCAAAGTGTTCTGAGCCATACTGGGGCTTCTAGTCCTAGACAACATCCACAGGGTCAAATCTACAAATATGCCATGGTCTAGAGGGGGCTTTAAGCATGTGTGGTTTGGGAAATTCATATTGGTTGAGCACTATTGGAACCTGAGAGTCTGACAGAAATCTTGAGCTAAATATCTTAGAGTGAATTGCTTGCAAGCTCCACTGCCATTGCAAACCCTGCTGGTGCTCACAGAGCTGCACATGTGAAAACCACGTATTTTTAATTTGCAGAAGGAGGATCTCAGCTGACGCAATGGAAATGAAATTCTGGTGATGTTTTGTGGACTGAACAGTTGATCTGAAGCGTGGTGAAGCTGAAGGAAAGGCTCTTGCTTGCCTGATCCTTCTTGAGGTGAAACACATCTGTGGCCACTGCTTGTAAGACAAGCTTGAAGGAATATATGTACTTTTTGGATCTAGTCAACAATAAAGAAGTATATATGTGATCAAGGATTGGTGCAGTTGGAGAAAGGAAGTTGTCCAGCAGGAAACCTAGATTTTCGAAGTGAACCTAAGCACTGGAAATACTGCCAATCCCACTGATTAATTAATTAAAGTCCACATCCAGCAAAACCCAGGACATCATATTGTAGCTGGTTGGACCTGGAGCATTTTAGGCAGTGGTGAAAACATTTGCATGGCCATGTAACTACAAGGAGCACCAGAAGTGCAAAGTGCTTGAAGACCAACAGAACATAGCAGACTGCTATCACATAGCCATGTAAGTGTGTGGTGGAACCAAGGCTTGGTTTGGCCAAGCCAGCCTGTGCCCAGATTCATTGTGTGTTGATTTAATAGATGGGGAGAGTGTGTCCTTGAAAGTACAAGTGCCTCACAGTGATTTGCTTCATGGCTGAGTGTCCTGGCAGGTATTGCACTGTGTGGGAGGAGGGAAACTCATCTCAGGACGCAGAGTTGGCAAAGGAATTTCTCTGCTTCTAGGAGAGTATCAGGTTGTGAGGGACCAAGCCCTGGGACACTGGAGACTGAAGTTCACATGCTGCAAGGTTGCTGGGTGAACCACTAGCAAATTAATTTAATCAGCTTCAGTTTCCCCTTTTCAAGGGGGCAAATGGCTCTATTGAAATGCACATAGGCATCTGCCTATGACAGTTACTGTTGCAAGGGCATGTGTTTTTCCTGAGTGGAAGCACAGAGTTGAAAGACAAGGAGGTTTTTCTCTGTGATTGATTCTTCCTCTCTGATATATTGAAGGGTCCAATGAAGAAACTGAGCACAGATTTAATTATTTTTGTTTTACTTTTTTTCCCCTAAAGCTAGTAACCAGCTCATCACAGAGCATGTGGGGTAGAGAAAGCAGCACCTTTGTCCCACACCTTCCATACTGTGCTTCCTTCTCTAGAAGGAGCTAAAGAAATGGATGAGACCTAGGCACAGCAGAGCTTGTGATAATTTCTCTAAGTCACTTTGCCCATCTGGCTCCACTTTGCGCATCATTTAGCCCAAAGAAATCAATTTTTTCCTTTGATACTGAAAACAGTGAGGAGGGTAATTGGAGCCTGGAAGGAGCAGTAGCTATCGAGCAGTCTTAGCCCTCACAGACCTCTGATGTACCATAAAATTCCAAGGGGAGTTACAATTGCTACCCTTTGCCCTGGACAATGATTTATCTTGTAGCAACATGAAAGAAAAATATCTCTGATCTATTGTTCCTCTTCCCCACTCTCCTCCCTGTACCTGATGAGGATGTTTCATATCTCAGATTAAAGGGACTTTCTTTCCAAATGCTGCAAGGAGAATGCATATGTGACGTTCAGTTATTTTCCTCTTTAAAATAATGCCCCCAATGAGAAGGGAAGTGTTGCAATGCTGGTGTCTTGAGAAATTGTATGCTGGAGTGGAAACATGGAGTATATAATAAAGTACCACAAAGCAAATTATTTAATGGAAATTTTAAGCTTCTTCTGAGGCAGAATGATGATTCAGTAGCTAAGGAGTGACTTGGGACACAGGAAATGAGGCTTCAGTTCTTTGTGTTGCTGCAGATGCAACACAAAGAGGTTAAATAAAGGAGAACAAATTCAGTAGCTTGGGTTGTGGCATGAGTTGCAGAAAAACCCTGGGAGCAGCATCCCAGGAAGGGTGCCACACATATGACAGCTCAGTGATCAAATGCACTTACCCCTGAAATGGCACCATGCAGGCAGTGTGAACAAGTGGGAAGCTGCTGTCAGAATGCTTTGGCTGAAAGAGCTCCACAGAGTTTCAGTGGGAGCTGCTCAGGTCACAGGGAGAAAGCTGCCACATGGCATGTTGTGTTTGGGATGCCATAGCGTCGGAACCGTCACACAGGATCAGAGCCCTTCACCATCCCTTCCTGGTCCACACAGCCCAAGGTATGTTCTGATCACACTCACTGGCACTTCAAGGTGAGATCTGCGGAATCCTTATGGAGGAGATGAGCCAAATGGGTAGCTTCTGCCTCAGTCTGGGATTGGTTTTGTTTTGGCTGAGATGACTTCTCAAAGAGCAGGCAGCAGACTCCATTGCATGTCATCTCAGAGCTGTAATAGCGTTAATTCTGTGGAAATAGCAGGGGTACTTTAGACTTCCATTTCCCCTTTTCATAAAATATACTAGCACACCACAGATGTAAGCTTCATGAGAAACCCTCCTGGCAAGCAGAAGTTCCACTGACTTGGAGTGTCATGCTTGTGATGTCTCTGTCTGATGCTCCCTTCCAACTCCTCTCTATTAGCAGATGCTTTTCAAGGGAAGAAAAGGGGCTTTGTAGAACCCAAACTCCCACCGCTTCAAGGCAAGCAAGACCCCTTTCTTTGCTCAGCAGTGAGTTGGAAGTGCGAATCACAGACTTGCTGAGTATCACACATGGAGGGGGGAGAGCAGATCTGCCTCCTACTTCTTCACCTAGCTCATTGGGCATCCCCCACTCCACTGCATATGTGTCCTATTTGAGATCCCCTGCCATGTTGAGGCAGTGGGCAGGTGGTGGCCACAGGTGCTTGCTGGGTTTCCTTCACGAACAGCTTTGGGTAGTGACATGGTATCCCCCAGGGTGCACCATGGGAGAGGAGAAACTGGAGCGGTCTTGGCTGAATGCAGGTGGAAACCATCTAGATCTGTGGGTAAACTGGTGGATAAATCCACCAGACTCAGTGAATAAACCGTACCTAAGTTGGCTCAGCTCCACCATGTGATTGAAGCCCATCAGCTTCAAGGCCATTTTAGAACCTTTTGCTGGTAACCATCATTCAGAAGGGAGACACCCCTGAAATCAGGTCCTTTGCTGAGCACTTGTGAGCTAGTCAGTCAGTTGATTTCTGTCTTCCTTCAAGAGCCTTCTCAGTCTGAAAACTACTGAGGGACAAACTGTTTAGACCAGAATCTGTTGCAGGTATTGGCCTTCCACCAAAGAAGGATGAGAGCCCCAGTCATAATGACATATTCGGGTGATGATCATAATGAGAAAGATGATGGTCACTGCTTCAGAGGTGCTTGAGATGATCTGTGGGTTGTAAGGAAGAGGAAAGGTCCCAGGAGAAAACAAGAGAGTTGATCCAGTCTGGTTTATGTACTGTCATAGGATAGCTTCAGCTGTGGACCTGGAGACCTTTGGTGTTACTGAGGCTTTGAGGTCTGGATCCTGTCTGTTCATGTTTCAGGGCACAGAAAGCACCCTGTATGTTCTGAACTTAGATCAGAAAATGCTGCTGAGGAGTTGGGGGCAGCTTGTTTCTATCAGAAGTGCTCTGGTGCTCTTCCAGAGAGGCTTTTATCTGGGATGTCACCAAGAGCTGTCATGGCTCTGGGCAGCCACAGAGGCTGTTCAGTGTCCTTGCAGCACATCTATTCATTTGTGGTGGCTCTTGGTGAAGCTGGAGCCTGAATCATTATTTTAATAGCTTATTTAAAAGCACGGTCCTTAAAAAATGTGAGATGTGATATGAACCTTTAATGAGTGGATTGTGTATGTTACAATGCAAAACCTGAAGCTCTGTTGATAAACTCAAGAAGATAATTTAGTTTTATGTTAAGCTTATGCCCAGTCCTGTTACAAGTTCAAGCTCTTCCAGCAAGCACAAAAGCAAGAGACGTCTCTGAGAAGACACAGTTCTCAGCTGATCACAGGACTACAGGAGCTGCTGCCTGCCAAGTAGTATGAGTTGCCACAATACCCTGGGCAGCAGCACAGGCTTTTTCAGAAGCTAGTAAGTACCAGTGTTACATGATTTTATTTACATGCATCTATGAAATATCTTCATGCAAAAGAGGATCCACACAGCTTTCCATAATTTTCAGGGAATTTTTGGGCAGCCTTTACAGGATATATGGGAGAAGTATGGAAGGCAGCAGTTGTTGACCTATAAAAAGACTTTCTGGCTTATGTGCAATAAGTAGTAAGTACACTTTTTAATGAGAAGATTTTCTCCATCCTTCTAATTTTTGTTTTTAGTGTAGGAATTTTTGAGAATTGAAAATTATAGAGAATTTTGCACAAGGCACATGCAAACCCACCAGCAATGAGCAACAAAAAGCTGTAACATGCAAGAGGGCAAGTAGCTGTAGGTCTTGTTTACTTCCATATTTACTCAAAGCCCATGACTGTCACTCCCCAGGCTGCTGGCACTGCTCTGCAGTGACAAGAGTAATTCACCAAGCATGCAGTCTGGTTCCTGATCTGAGAGGTTACTGGTGGTAGTAGTGATATGTTAGTGAGGCAGTTGACGCATGGCAGCACTGCTGAATATTACAGATGGCTCTTCATCAATGAAGCTGCAGCTCTGCATCAAAAATTAATATCCTTCTCCTAAGCTGTCAAAATCTGCTCTTGCATGTGCTAGCAGAGTGAATTAATAAAGTAGCTAGCTTAACTAAGTGTATCTGGGGGATGACCCAAAGCCTATTTAAATCAGAGTAACCCCCTTTCTCACATGCAAACGAACCATCTCAGCTAGCACTTCCAAGGAGCAGTTGGCTCAAGTGTTTATGTCTGGCAATGAGAAGATCATCTGTAAATCTCTGTAGCTGGGTACAGCACTCAACTAATGCAGTTTAAATCAGAATGTCTGATGTGCAAGTTGCAGGGGCTCCTCAGTGATTAAGATACTATTTGTATTAAAGTCTGCTTTGCTTAAGGATTTTACCTGAGCTGCACTCTGAAGAACAGTCCCAAGTGACAAACTTCTGTTTCACTCAGTGTAAGTGGGCTCTGCATCATTAGCCATCACCTTGCCATTACTATTCATGTCAAATGAGACAACCCACCCTGCTTGGACCTTTGAATAAGTGCTGCATTGGGTGGCAGCAAAACCACATGATTCCTTGTTTTCTGAATTTAATAGTCTGTCATATTATGTTATTTCATATTACATGTAATACTACATTTATACATTTTTTCATATTATATTTATAAACTATACATTTTCATATTGTCTTTAATAGTGTCTTTAATATTATTTTATGTAGCCTCAGTATACTTGTCCATAACAAGACCTTCCTTGGTTGTGAATAAACCTGTAGGGAACATTTCCATGCCCATCACTGCAGTGGCCAGCTTGGGATCAAGGAAGGTCTATCATGCCTGGGAATGATTCAGTTCACTTTGGCCCAGGTTTTATGTCATCTGCACATCTTCCAGGGTCTCGTTTCTCCTGAGAACAGAGGAACCTCTCCAATACTGACATATTTCTTATTCAAGGTCTGTGCCTTCCCCTAGTGCTCTCACCACTGGTCTATGACATGCTCCTGGTGCTGAGAGTATGTGTTGGTTGGTCACCCACAGTGGCTCTGCTCACTGTCTGTCCTGGATTGGAGCACAAGCAGCTCCTGGTCTCTGTGGGTGAAATGATAGCTCTGTTTTGTGCTGAGAGCTCAGTCAACATGGGCATTTTCCAAATGCACAGGGCATGGAGACTACAAACATTTGGTTCTAGAAAAGCAACTGGTGTAGACTTTCTCTCTGAATAAGGTTTTATAATACCAATGGCTAGTGGGATGTGGTAATATTTTTTCTGGATGATAGCTGAACAGACCTAGAGAGGAAACTGTGGGGAGGTGTACCTTTGATCGATACTTCCAAAGAAAATGCAATACCGGAATCAGGACATCTCAAGCAAACACTTTTACTCCAGCTCCTTAAATTCTCATCACACAGTTTTCAAAGGTTACCCTGTCTGCTCAGTGATTAACAACTCCTCTCTGTAATCGCCTTGGGTGGAGACTGTCTGAGCTTAAAATGCTCCTGCTGTGGCAATTTTTGCTTTAGTACTTTCCCTGATTTATGAATGGAGATGGGTAAGAAAAGAAGTCCAAGCCTGCTCTCTCGGTCCTCAGCTGCCTCCCAGGGCTGGCTGTGCAGCAGGGGCTCATTCTGGCCCTTGCTATCCCTGTCCCGGGCACAGCAAGAGGCTGCTGTATCCTTATCCCTGGAGTCTCTTCTCACTCTGTGTTGGACAAATCACTGCTCCCTGTGACAGAGGCAGCTTGTACGGAGGACCTGGGAAGCTGCCAGGGAGATGGCAGTGTTGGCCTCAGTATACTTGCCCACAAGAGCTGTTGCTTTGTCTACCTTTCCTAGGGAACAAAAGAGCTACATGTGACAGCCCTTGCCTTCACTGCATTGACTAGCGCTGACTCCAGCTGGAGGTAGCACTCATTTTTGTTGGGGAGGAAGGTAGTGGCAGCTTTTCAGACAGGGCTTGCACCAAGTAAGCTGTTAACATACCAGCTTTTCAGTGGCTGGTATCTTAAACCAGTGTTCTGCTTTAAAGTGAATACTTTTGCTTTCTGTCATTTTGCATGTCCTGGGTCATAACAAGTCTCCGCACTCTTGTATGATTTCCTTGTAAATGCAGTTTCTCTGTGCTTCCTTGAGGCAAGGAAACCAAGGTACACCAGGGCTACACACCCCAGGAGGAGGGCTCTGGAAGTACAGGGCAGTCTTATGAATGGTCGCCAATGTTTCAGTATCTTAGAGATTTTCACTTAAAGACACTTCTAAGTACCTGGAATAATGTGATCTTGAACAGAAAGAAGAGAGGATTCTATTTTTCCAGGGCAGCTTAAGGAGAAATTCAGTTCAGCCAGGGTTGTGAATGGTTGGGCTGGCAGGAGTGTCAGAGTACTCATGTACCAGCACTCTCATCAGTGAAGCAAATTGGTCCTTGGCTGTAAGGGCAGTTAAATAAGTTGAACCGTACTTTGAGATTGCCTAGAAGTCACTGTCACAGTTGGAGGTGTGCTGGGAGCAGGGTCCTTCTTGCAGGGCCGAGACAGGGTGTGTTTTTCTGTCCCTGTGATGGAGAAGGGAGTCTGCAGACAATGACAATTTGAGTGAACATGTTGTAATTTCAAATAGCTGCTGCAGAGCCTAAACTTGATTATTGTAGTGAGGCAGAGCAGGCAGCAATTTTTCATGCAGGATTGTTTTCTGTAAGCAGCGATAGTAATATTGATGCTTTATTTCTTTAGAATGATTGGAGATGCATTCTTGTCTTTGCTGGGATTTTTACCATAACAACTTCACCAAGTTTGCAGCCTTACTCATAATTACTTTAGGTTAGATAAAAGGAAAGGAGGCGGCAGCACTACCAACACATTTCCATTAAGCAGCCTTAGGTATCCAGTCAATTCATAATGGAAAGAAATGTTGTTATCCACATTTTATAGATGGAGAAAGTGAGTCACATTTTGGTGGGAATCTTGCCAAAGATCATTTGGCAAGGCTGAAAATACCTTGGCAATTTAGCTACAACACTGAAACACTTAATATGTGTATACAAATCAAGGAAACCAAAATGTCAGATGAGTGTGAGGTAGTATTCCTGTACTGAAATTCAGGGAGCTACAGCAGTTTGAAGTCAGTCAAAGATCAGCTCTATTCATACAGTAACTGGAACAGACATAACATTACAAACAGGTTTTTAGAAACATTGTCCAGGGGTGGTTACGTGCTGTGATGACTGATGGATTGAATTCTTAATGCTCCCTTTGGGTTTACTATAAGCTGCTTACACTTATTATAGATGTACTATATTTAATTTTGTTACCAAGTTAATTGTATTTTCCCTGAGAGCTCCAGCAGCCTGCTGTGTATTGCTGAGTCTTTGCCAATGAACTGCCCCACTTATTGGCTAATAACTGACTGTAAGAATTTTCTTTATAAATGCAGTTTCCTTAAATGTTTCTGATGACATGGTTTGCATAAGTGTTCTTCTGGCTTCTCTTTCTCTTTGCCTTACTCTGACCGGAGCAGTATTTTGAGTTGCTTAAAGGTTTAGTACCCATTTGTTGTATTTACTATCAGTATCTGAACTATAAATGTAAAATTAGTAGTTTGTGAAAGGCACTATAATTGCTCCCGTATCTCCCTCAGCACAAGTGAATCTTGAAGCAAAGGCTTAGAAAGATTGGCTTTGTTGAACTGTGCAGTGGAATAAGTGTGAGACTTTTTTCTAATTTTCATTTTTAGGCCTCTATTAGACTGTCAGCAATGTTGTTTTCTGTTATTTCAGAATGTCTGAATGTTTTATTCACAACTTTAATGTGTTTATTCACAAGTTTAGTGTTTATACGAAGCACTCCTGATCTATAAACAACAAACAGTACATATGCTAGTTTGATACAATGGAGGCGTGCTCCCTGGCATAGTGAAAAGTACACAATTGCTTGGTAAGAGGAGAGGGTTGGGGTCCCATTTGGGGTGCTGTACTGGGTTTGCATCACAAGTTTTTGGTAGTAGGGGGGCTATAGGGGTGGCTTCTGTGAGAAGCTGCGAGAATCTTCCCCCATGTCCAATAGAGTCAATGCCAGACAGCTCCAAGGTGGACCTGCTGCTGGCTAAGGCTGAGCCCATCAGTGACGGTGGAAGGGGGAAAAAATGCTGCACAGAAGCAATTGCAGCTGGAAGAGAGGAGTGAGAATATCTGAGAGATAGATCCCTGCAGGCACACAGGTCAGTGAAGAAGGACTGGAAGTGCTCCAAGGCACTGTTGTAGAGATTCCCCTGCTGCAGCCCATTGTGAGACAGGCTGTGCCCCTGCAGCACACGGTGGTCCATGGTGGAGCATGTCCTCACCTGCAGCCCAGGGAGACACCATGATGAATCAGGGGGATGCCCGAAGGAGGCTGTGACTCCACTGGGAAGCCTGCGCTGGAGCAGGCTCCTGGCGGGACCTGTGGCCCTGTGGAGAGAGGAGCCACACTGGAGCAGATTTGCTGCAGGACTTGTGACCCTGTGGTGGACCCACGCTGGAGCAGCTTGTTCCTGAAGGATGCCCCCCATGGAAGGGACCCACGCTGGAGCAGGGGAAGAGTGTGAGGAGTCCTCCCCTGAAGAGGGAGGAGCAGCAGAGACAAGGTGTGATGACCTGACCAGAACCCCTGTTCACCATTCCCCTGCACTGCTGGAAAGAGCAGGTAGTGAATTCAAGAGTGAAGTTAAACCTGGGAAGAAGGGGGGGGGGGGAAGGTGTTTTTAAGATTTTGGTTTATTTCTCACCTTACTCTAGTTTGATTGGTGATAAATTAAACTAGTTTCCCCATGTTAAGTCTGTTTTGCCCATGGCAGTAATCAGTGAGTGATTTCTCTCTGTCCTCAACCCATGAGCCTTCATTGTATTTTCTCTCTGGTGTTTAGCTGAGGAGGGGAGTGATAAAGTGGTTCTGGTGGGCACCTGGTGTCTAGCCAGGGTCAGCCCACCACAGGTGTCAAGCCTGTTGCCTTAAGAACCTCATTCAACTATGACTAAAGTTTTCTGTGTAAGTTTGTGTTCTTGTGCTGTTAGAAATTTTGATGCTGATTGCAGAGAGACTCACAAACTCCATTTATAAAGCATATAACACTTTGCTGTAATATAGCTCTTTCCTTTCTTATTACTTATGTTTTCCATCATTCCTCAAACAATGCTGCAATGTTTTCTGTGGTTATAAGCTAAACTCTTTAACCCTACACAGACAGTTTCTGTGGTGGAATTCATTTGGCAGAGTCACATTTGGAGAAGGAAGAAGAGCAGTTAACTGGTGCTGGCTAGTATTAACTGGTGTTAATTAACTGGAGAAGCAATTAACTGGTGCTGACCAGTATTAACTGGTGAGGGCCAGTAACCCTCTATAAAGAAATACTCTTCCAAGTAGTTGCCATTTTTACGTCTATTCACAATTTCTCTATAAAGTCTTCCAGTTGAGAACAGAAACACACTAAAGTTACAGTCCTGTAAACATTTACCAGTTTGTACAGAAGGGCTCCAAGAAAACAGACTGGCCAAGAGTCACTGTCCTGGTGGTCAGGATGCTTTAGACATGGGAGATTGTCGTGGTTTAAAGCTGAAGCCATGCAGTTTTTCTCTCTCACTCACTTCCCCTTCGTTCTTCCTCCTGCTCCTGGAGGGACAGGAAGGAGAATTGAAAGAATGCAACTCCCACACGTTGAGATAAGAGCAGTTTAGTAACTAAGGTATAACACAAATCACTGCTGCTACCGCCAATAATAATACTAATGCCAAGAGAAATACGAGGAAACAGAATACAATTGCTCATTCAGCCCCCCAAACAGTGCACCCCCATTACCTGATACCAAGCCCAACCATGCAGTCCGTCCCCCCCCGTCTCTGCTGTCCGTTTTTACATCCTGGTCATGACGTGCTGTGGTATGGAATACCTCTTCGATCAGTTTAGGTCAGGTGTCCTGTCTCTGCTTCCTCCCGGCTTCCCCTCCTCCCTGGCAGAGCATGAGGCTCAGAAAGTCCTCTCCCAGCCTGAACATTCTAAGCCATAACTATAAACACTGGTGTTATCAGCGCTGTTCCCAAGCCCAAAATAAAAACACAGTGCTGCACCAGCTACTACAAAAAAGAAAAAATGACTGCTGCTGCTGAACCCATGACAGAGATACAAGTGTCAGTCCCCACACCACATCAGGGAAGATTATTTTCATGTTCAAGCCCACTTGAGTAGCCTGTTGCCTGCTTTTCATTTGGAGTTTATTTCTGTTAGGAGCAACAGATTAACCCCAGGCAGGAAAAAGTCATGTCCTCATATCCTACATGGATTGTAGTTTATCTTTGAACAGATCAGTTGCTTAATTCCTTTAATTCTGTTATTTCTCTTTTTGCTTATAACTGGTCAAGGTCCTTTGATTTTTTTCCCCATGCATGATGTATACTGCAAAGGCATTAAGTGAAGCTTGCACATACACTGAATGCAGCCATATGATAAATTGGGCTAATTAAGGTGGGCAAAGCACTGAACTGATGTGTCTGATCTGCTTCCAAGCTCTCTCAGTCTCTGCACAGACTTGCACCATACATCTAGTTTCTGAGCATCCACCTCTTGGCATCAGCTCTTCCTATGTGCTGTGTAATGACCATTGGACCTTCATGCCATAATGAGGATTTTGCATGGTGGCAGCATGGCCAGGAGTGAGTTACAGATGAGTCTTTTTGGATCCAGCCCCTCACATGTAGTGCAGGGAGCTGCTGAGGTAGAGGCAGGACTCACTGTCTGGGTGTAACAAAGAAACCATCTGGTTCTGGCACAGCTCTTTAGGTGCCACTTTCTGTTATAATCCTGTGATCATTCCTCTTCTTGTCACACAGTCTTTCAGGTAAGAAGCATAGCCTTACATCTGTGCCTTGCTGTCTGCGTATCACCTGATGCAGTCAAAACAGAGAGCAGCTCCTGCTTGCAGTGTGACAAGGAAGCTTTGATCACTCAAACAAAATCAGGGTTAAGATGGAGCTCAAAGGTTCAAAGGCCCTTTCTCCTCCCGTTATACGGAAGTACTATATTCACTAGAGCAGTCTCTGTCTAGTATTTGAGTCTTATCCTTTTGGCTGCTGGTTTTGATCACCTTATGCTGCTGTTCATCTGCTGCTTGCAGGGCACATCCTGTGGCCAGCAGACTGGAACTGACAGTCTCTGGCTGCTGAAGTTAATGCTGCTTCATGGATCGGCTGCTAGGAACCTCAGTGGTGGTTGGCACAAGATTTCTTACTGAGTAATACCAAGTGTCAGCTAGACAAGGATCTGGCCTGAAGATCCAGTGATCTCCTCTTGCCTTCACATCTCCTTTTCATGCGACATCACCCTTGCTGTCCAGGCTGCTGGAGTAGGTAGCTTGCCCCTTGAAGATCTCAAATGAAAACACATACTGAGTATAAATTATCATCTGCCCATGCCACTAGCAGTCTCTACTTTCTAACAGCCCAAACTAAACACTTCTAAATGTAGTGGGATCAAGTGTCTACCTTGCTTTATTGTAGAATTGAGCTATGAATGGAGGGCTCACAAATGATGGGATACCTCTTGAAGAGGGTCTGCATAAAAAATATTGGACATGTTTATAGAGGAAATATGGAATTATTATTTTATTACAGGTAGCTAGCAGTGATGTTTTGTACTTCCACCATGTGTAACACATTGGGGATCAGGCAAGAGGGAGTATTTGGCTTGAAGGAAAGCTGATTAACCTTCACTGTACCATGCTTCAAACCATTTAAAAGTATTTGCAGAACTACAAGCTACTCCCAAAGGAGAATAAACTTTTAAGATAGTTAACAAATTAAGTATTTATATATTTTTTTTTCCCATGATGAGAGCATCTGTTTGGACAAGTCACTTCGGTATTCTCATCAGGAGAAATCTCAGGGGATAGAGTATCATCCTGAGAACATGCATGAGCTCTGGCAGCCTGTGAATTGGAAAGTGGAAATGGATGGTGGAAGCTTTCTGGCCTCTGCCATGCAGTGTAAATGCATCTTTGTTTTGCAGCTGAGAAAGCCTGAGACAAGAGGAGCTAAACTTTGGCCTAAAGTTACACTGGCAGCCAGATGTTTCCCCTGAATCACAAGCCATGGGAAGTATCATGTTGCTTTCCGATTTTTGTTTGGAAAGGTTTTTTGCTTTATCTTCCTTTAAGTGTCTGGTAGTATATGATCCTGAAATGTAGGCATCTATTAAAGGTGTCTTCAAGGCATGATGGGTGGTAAAAATGCAGAGCAAGTCCAAATGGTAAATAAAAGATCTTTAGATACTAATGAGGTGGCAAAATGCTAGCTGACATTCAAAGGTAGTAAATACAGAGGAATATATTGTTACAGAACATTCATAAAGAGATGCTTTAAGTTAGCTGCTACCATCCAGAAAGGAGATCTTCAAAATGTGGCAGCATCTTTGAAAACACTTCTACACTCAGCAGTGCACAAAAGGGTGAACAGCATGGGAGGCATTATTACATAGGAATAAATAACAAATTGGAAACAAATAAGGGAGCTATTAAATACTGTTTCTGGTGTCCTCAACATCAAAAGGACGTGGAGCTGCTGGAACAAGTCCAGAGGAGGGCCACAAGGATGATCAGGGAACTGAAACACCTCCCCTATGAAGATAGGATGAGAGAGTTGGGGCTGTTCAGCCTGGCACAGAGAAGGCTATGGGGAGACCTCATAGCAGCCTTCCAGTATCTGAAGGAGGGCTATAGGGATACTGGGGAGGGACTCTTCATTAGGGACTGTAGCGAGAGGACAAGGGGTAGCAGGTTCAAACTTAAACAGAGGAAGTTTAAATTGGATCTGGGGGAGAAGTTCTTTACTGTAAGGGTGGTGAGGCACTGGAATGGGTTTCCCAGGGAAGTTGTGAATGCTCCATCGCTGGTGGTGTTCAAGGCTTGTTTGGACATAGCCTTGGGTGACATGGTTTAGTGGGAGGTGTCCCTGGCCATGGCAGGAGGGTGGGAAATAGATGAACCTAAGGTCCTTTCCAACCCTAACTATTCTATGATTCTATGATTCTATTTTTATGAAGAGACTAAGGGAACAAGTGGGAGGTTTTAAGGTAACAAAACAGATTTCCTTTCACAATATGGATTTTAATGCAAGGAACTGTTTGTTTATAGAAAAGCCTGTAGACATTCAAAATACCAGGGAAGAAAAGTCCTTTTAAATACAGCTTAGCAGTTGCAAGAAAAAATGTCATGCCACCTGTCTGAGGCATTTGGACTAGGATGGGATGAAACATCCTCTGGAACTCATTATCATTCTCAATTAATTACAGTGGAAATTTAAAGGTTTGGTTTAGGGTAAATGGATATGTTTTAGACCATATTATAGCTAGAAGAAGGTGAAATAATTCTTCTCTGGCAAGCTCCCCTTCTGACAAGTTTTCTTTGGAACTGCCTTGCACAAGGCTTCTAGAAAGATAAATTCTTTCAGGTACAGGGCGATGAGCACAACTTGTGATCAAGTCAGCAAAAAGCTGGATTCTCTGGTTCAGTGTTGGAAAAGCACAGGAACAACAGTCGGTGTCCTAAAAAGATAAGCAGGTCCAGAAGGCAGCAGAGCAAGGCAGGCTGGCTCAGAGTGGAGAAGGGACAGGAGGAGAGACAGTCCAGACCTTTGGTACACAACAGGCATTGATCATTGCTTACACTGCAAGGGAATTAAAAGTGCTGAAAGCCATGAGTGTTCCTTCAGCTGCTATAATAATTTTGCATATTACAGATTCAGCTGAGTTGGGTTTGATATTTTTGTAATCTCTTAAGCAGCATTTTGAGACTGCTTCCAAAGTGATTGGTTGTGTTTGTGTTTTGTGTTGTCTTTTTTTTTAACACAGTCATGATATATCTTTGTCTGTAGCATATTGTTTTGCCTCTAGTTTTCCTTCTGTATCTCTTCAAGTGAATGCTCTCCTAGGTGAACAGGACAGTGCATACACTAAGCAATGGGCTGCAGTTCTGTTAATGCAATTGAGATTTGCTCTAAGGAAGAGAAACCTTCGCTAGTGTTTCATTGCCAAGCGTGCCATGGCAAGGCAGAAGGAGGAATAATGGACAAGGTTTTTATCCCACATTTTCCTATGTGGTTAATGATCATCAGTGATTTATTTTGTGAGGTCCACTCAAACACTTCTATGCCTGATTTGCAGATATCTTGAGCTCCCCAAGTGTGGAACTGAAGCTGCTGGCTGCTGTGCTTTGAATATATAAAGTGATAAACCACAGTTAAACATCCAGAAAATTAGTGCCTTTGACTCTGTGTTCACTTCCCTGCAAGTAAAATGAGGGCAGCGAGGTCTTTTGACGTTGACAGTAAGTTGTGAAGATGAAGTCAAAAAAGTGACTTTTGCACTTTGTTTTCAATAACTCCCAGTTTCTCCTGTGATAAGCATCCCAGAAAAGTCCCACAGGGAATTATTCATGTCCTATTGAGCGCAGAGGTTTGGTGCTGTGCAGAAAATAAGGGCTCAGCTCTTACACAGGCTAATGAGTGTTGAAAAATAGTGATTTGGTGTCTTGTCCCCACTGTGTCAACACCTCGAGGAGGTAAGAGACTTGCAGAAGAAATACCATGCAATCATGCAATATGGCCTTGAATTCAGGGAGATATGTAAAAGCTAGCTTTGAGGTTGTGATACTTAGTAAGTCCTAGAGATGTGACAGGGTATGTGTGTGGTAAGGTGAATGGGGATGGCTCTCTGTCCAAGTCATGGGATAAGGACAGGGTGAGGAGGAAGTGCATTCATTTGAACTAGAGATAAATGGTACAGCTTTCAGAAGTGGGGCAGCTGTACAGGGAAGGGGAGCTTGCCAGAGCCATCTCATAACAACACTTTGGATAAGGACATGATCTCAACAGCTGGTAAAAGTCCATCCAGCACAGTCTCGATGGCATAGACAACCTGTAGTCTGGTGTTTCTGAACTTTTTGGTGCTTGACTTTGTAACCTCAACATTAATGGCCTCTGTTTTCAATGCAATAAATTGAGAGGCAGCAACAGAAGTATCAGATACACATGGCATCTCTTTGAAATTGAAACATTTGATTTATACCACAATCAAACAGCTAGCAGGGAGGTAATTTATTACAAACAATGGAAAATGACTGGAAGTTTTATTCTTTATACAAAATGATAGAAAATGGTTATTACTGCTCTAAATTTCAGCAGTGAAATAGTCACAGCCCTGTTCTTTTAGAAATTATGCTACTTCACGTTAACCCTGAAATGGAAACCCAACAACATCCTGGCTGTGACAGCAGGTTTCCTGCCGTGCAGTGTGACTTCTGGCGAATAGCATTGGGCTGTAAAATAAAATAAAATGAAGTGAAATGAAATGAAATACCTGTACAGAGACAGGACTGTGTGGTACTCTTTGAAGTAGGTATCGATGCCACACCAAGTACTATTTTTGTCACTGAAAACTGATGCTGCCAGCAGTGTTTGATATGAATTGAGCATTTCTTATTTTTAAGTAAAAAAAATGCTTTGTTCTTGTAAAGATAAAGATTCAAGTAGTGCAAAAGGGAACAGCAGAAAATTAGTCACCACCAGATACTGAAACAATTGTTCATGTCAATTTGCAGTAGTTTGGAATATAGAAAAAAGCACTACAATTTCGAAATAATGTATTTAGCTAAATATATTAACAGCTGGCTCTGCTCCTGATGAAAGATTTAATAATATATGTGATGAGCGGCAAATAGTTTTGATGTTACCTGGGTCAGTATTTCAATATAGCAACTTGTTCTGACTGCAAAATACGTTTGTCTGTGCTGATATTTGACAAGCCCCACTAGATACAGAAGCCACACTCTGAAGATGTAAACATGAAGACCATACTTAAGTTACTTCAATGCAATATGTGGGATTGATAAAATGAAGAACCGTATTGCCATTTTCCTTCTGGCCCTATGTCATGGGTTCAGCAGCAGCAGTCATTTTTCTTTAAGCAGTAGCTGGTGTAGCACTGTGTTTTGGATTTTT
>JASSUY010028954.1:0-60318 GCA_032466535.1 Forpus xanthops
AACTGTTCTTATCTCAACCTGTGGGAGTTGCATTCTTTTGATTCTCCTCCCCATCCCCCGGGACTGGGGAAGAAAGAAGGGGAAGTGAGTGAGAGAGCAGAGCTGTTTTAGAGCCTCGAACCACGACAGTCACACAGCTGGAAGAAGTATGCATAGTTAAATGCAAGTGGTGAGTATTAGTGACACTGATGAACATTTTATGTTCCAAATCCCCCTAATTTTTATCCCAACTTTCCCTATCAAATGTCCTGTGGCATTTCCTAAAGCCCCCTTCTTTTTTTTTTTTTTTGTTTTGTTTTAATGAATATAAAAATATGAAGGGAGCACAGGACGTAGCGTTTTTGCCTGTGCTCAGAATGACTTTGCAAAGAGCACAGTTAAGCATTACTGTTTTTGGTCCTGCTGTAATCATCATAGGATCGTAGAATGGTTTCGGTTGGAAGAGACCTTAAATCTCAACCAGTTCCAACCCCCTGCCATGGGCAGGAACACCTCACACTAGACCAAGTTGCTCCAAGCCCCGTCCAACTTGGTCTTAAGCACTGCCAGGGATGTGGCAGCCACAGCTTCTCTGGGCAACCCATGCCAGTGCCTCACCACCCTCATAGTGCAGAATTTCTTTCTTATATCTAGTTTAAATCTACCTTCTTTCAGTTTAGTCTACCAGAGCACGTGGGCAGAGAAATTTGTCTCCTCCGCCAAGCTCTGATTTGTAATTAGAACAAGAAACTGAAATAGTGTAGCAAAAGAAATGTTTATTGTGTTTCTCTCTTTCTTTAAAAATTAGGAATTATTAATCCCCACTATGTGTGTGCAACCACAGTCGGACGCAGCCCTTGTCTGACTCAGGGCAGGAGAAGGAGGATAGGGTGGATGCAGATGTGCTGGGGAAGTGGGAATGCTGTATCGAATGTTAGCACAGGACTGTGAGCCCTGCCAGAGCCTGTCTGTCCTCAAATCCTGCTTAGGTAAACATGCTAATTCAAGACTTCTTCTGAAAAGCTCACTGAAGTCAAGCCTAATAGGTTCATCAAATCTGATCAGTGCACTGTATTGTCCCCTTACCTGTTTATCAAACTTTGAGAATGCTATCATCTGTGCCTCACGAATAAATTTGGCTTAAAATCTCTGCTGTAGCACCAGTTGTTTGGTTTTGTGGTTGTTTGGGTTTACCCCATCCCTCTTTTACTGCTTGCTGCCATTTGAGTGCAGCACGTTGTTTAAAAAGCCTATGAAAATATAGATTGGGTGATCTGTCTCTTTTAGACCATTGAGTGATGAAATTTCTACTGTACTACTTTATTGTGACATTACCTGACTAGATAAAGCCATTTTCTGTCTGAGAAGGGAAAGAAGCTGGCAGTGTCTATATAAATCGTGTTACTCGTTTCATGCCGAGACAGGGGTTCCCAAAGGGAGATCCTCTGGGACACGTCTGTCCTCAGCAGAAAAACAGAGGCACAGCCTGTTTCTGAAGGATGGGGCTGATCAGTTTTATAACGCTGCTGTTATTGCAATAAACATTTGTGGTCCAACTACTGCAGTTTAGTTTAACAGATATCCCAATAACTGTTAACAAGTAAAGCGTACATAAAGTGTACCTTCCGCCTGCTCCCTGCTTTCCCCAAAGCTCTTGGCATTCCCCTTGGACTCTAGTTTCAGGGGAATGACTGCATGTCTTAAAATAATATAATGTGGGATCATTCATGCCAAAATTACTACTTTCTGCCTTATTTGAATATTATTGTCCAGTATCCGTGTGGCAGCTGTTAGATCTGTTCTGAAAGCACCTGTTTTTAATAGCACCTTATTCTGTGAGCTGTTAACCTATAGATCCTAATGTGCTTCATAAAAAGAAGATGGAATTCTTATCCTTGTTTTGCAGATGGAGGACTGCAGTCTTCATAAAGATAACTGAATAGGGAAGCTGGATAGGATTTCTGGCAAAAACTATATTTTGTCAGGAGACATCGATTCATTAAAGCTTTTTTGCAGAAGGTATGCTCTGCTGAAGCTCCCGTCATGCAGTTTTCCTCAAGTCTAGAACAAAATTTAAATGCAGTATTTGTGCCCTGTTAGCAAAGTGAACACGGACCTTTATTCAATTCTGGGGGAGGGAGAGAGGGGGCCCGGGTCATCCATCCTCACTATTCATCTGCTGCTAGACCTGCTTGCCCAGCTGTGCTGAGCAAGGCTGCCTTCTCACTACGGAGCACCCAATTGACACCAGTGACACAAAAGCCGCTCTTACAAGAGCCTGCTGCTCGCTCCAGAGGGGAAACCAGCCACTGATATCCAGCACAGAAGTTCAGAGCAGAGCTGCAGGCCAGACTAGCCGAGGCAGCAGTGCTGCCACGGGACTGCAGGCATGGTGTTATGCAGGGTTGACTTTCACTGCCCCTCTCTGTGCGGAAGGGAAGAGGCTGATTTTCCAGAGGCTGCTTTGTAAGACTTACAGTCTGTCCTCACCTGTAGGCTGTCCAGGGCTATTGTAGTGCTCTCACTAGACAAAAACTTGGAATAACTCTGAGAACAAATACAAAGCAGTATAAAGCAGAGTGAAGCTGTAAAGACTGAAGAGGTAGAACGCAGAAGAATTAGTTTGTACTTGACAGCAAAAGCACTTTGTTCTGTCCTACTGGTAGTTACTGGGAAGCAACTGCTGACAACATCCTAGAAATCAATAACTGTGTATATGCAGTATTTCTGGTGAGTCTGTATGAGCATCCTTACTGCTGTCCTGTGCCTTTAGAAAGAGGCTACTACTTTTCAGGTGGAGTCCTTGATCTGCAGTGAACAGCCACAAGCCTAACAATAATGCTCTGTGCTTTTTTAGTACCTGCTACACAATTCAAAACTCCTTTACAGGGCCTGCATGAAACAACCTGATGTGCCTGAGCAGCAAGTAAGATAGCCAGTCTTTTTACTAGTGATGGAACTGGAGATCTGAAAGACTAAGTGATGTGCCTATGGTCACACGGGAGGTCTGTTGTGCAGACCGGAGACTGAGAACAGACATGTCAGCTCCTTCAGCATGCAAAGCGTACTCACCTGTGCTCTGCATTGCACTTCAGGCCTCCTGGCGCTCTGTTCCCAGCCTTGCCCACATTACCACATCCCCACCTAGAGGCTCAGTGCTCTATGAAGAAATGAAACTGTAAAAAATCCCACCCTTTTATATCATACCTGGTTTAGGGGGTTTTAAACACAGGCTCTTTTTTTGCCTTTCTTTTTCCTTTTCTTTTTTCATGTGTGCATGCCCACTTTGTTTTCCAGCTCTATCCAAAATACCTAGGACTATATAGTTGGCTGATTGGTGTCTTCTGGGTCTTTTCTCCTTTGATAAAATGCTGCTAGCTGTTCTGTACCTGCTACTTTATACCCTTCCCCTCCCTCTCATATATAGCTACCTATATCATATGGAAAGGATCAAACAGTTTTGATTTTTCCCAATGATACTGAGAAATGCAATATTTATCACAGGTTACTTGCAGAGAAGAAAGGAGAATCTAAGAGTGTTCCCTTCAGCTGTGCTTCAGTCAATGGTGTGTGTCCCAGTCCACCTCTGTTTTGCTCAGTGTGTTAGTTCTGCTCACTACAAAGTGTAATGCAACAAAACTGATAAAGTTGGTTGCCCACTGGCCATGTGAAGGAGGAAAAACAACCAAAGCTGGTTGCTAGTTATCCCCACTAAAGTGCTAAGCAAATCTCCCAGCAGCTAAACTCCCTTCCCTTTTTATTACTTACGGTACCTTGTAAATCAAGTATTTATTAACTGAAAACAGCTTTGCTCACTGACTGAACTTGCAAACATGTGACAAATTCACCGCAGCTGGCTAGTAGCCAATTGCTTATTCAGGCTGCTGAAGAAGATCAGTCTGATGGAAAGACAAACTACGCCATCATTTTCCTTCCCCCCTGCCATACTTCCGAGGAACAAACTGTTAACATCGCTACTTTGTCTGCCGTATTTACCTTTCATGGAAATGAACGTGTCTGAATGAGGTCACTGCTACTCTTTTGAAGAGGACTTTATTTTTATCATGCCTGTGTCAAAAAACAGAGCTTTAGTGGTTTGGAATCGCATGAGCAGACACAGATATTGTTTCAATTAGCGTATCAGGTCCGTCACCTGGTGAAATGAAAAGATCCTTTACGCGTCTGCTTCTGTGATTGCCGTCTGATCATCTCTTACTGTCTCCTGGCTTCATGTTAATCCGTGGGGGTCCTCAACAGTCTGGCTGCAGCAAGCTGAAGCCCTTGGATGTTGAAGGATGACAGGATGCAAAGAACAAAACTGAATTCACACTCGTTTTCTCTTTCTCTGGAAGCACTGCCCGTAAACTTGAAAGATCTTTGCATTGTTCAAGGCTTTGCATTTGGTTGCTATAATGAGGGTGATTTGCTGGCCATTGTCTAATAAATATCCCTGGGGAGCACAGAATGACAGCGTAGTTACGCTCATCCACTGAAAGGGAAGCAATAGAACAAGCAGAGATTGCAGGAATTTAAGAATGACTTAACAAGGAGCTGTGCATGGATACTGCTTCCCCCCACTAAGCTGCTGCAAGCACACGCGCTGTAATAAATGCACGCAGCAGTCTGGGTATTGTCACTCAGTATTCAGTGTCTCGTTTTGTGTCTCAGGATCCACACCTCATGTCCTGAAGTTGTGCTCAGCAACTCTGTGTCAATGCTCGTCAGCTGTGTTTGCATTGATTTTACTAGTTATTACCAAAAGGACTTCAAACCTTATTAGTGCTTTGTGTAATTACGTTTGTTCTCTCTCTAGGACTAACCCTGCTAGGTTCTCTGCCAGAAAAGGAGAGGGTCAGTTTTATGTAGTCACAGGTGACCAGTTCTTGTCAGGCTAGCCCCATTGTATTATTTATTTTCAGAAAGCTAAAAACCATAAACATATTTGGGTCTTCTGACCCATCCCCTTCTGAATTGTTGCTAATACTTTCCTTTTTTCATTTGTATACCTTTGGATAGTTGGAGATGGTTAAACTCTGACTTTAATTACTTTGCCAAGCTGGAAATAAAAAATCTACATTTTATATTTGTGACATGATACACGAGCCTTCCTGAGCAAGCAGCAACTGCCAGAACCCACAAATCTCTGTGTTTGTTTTGCATCCACCAAGCAGGGACAATATATTTTACAGCATGAATTAACAAGATGGTCATCTGAGACCACTTATTTAGGTAATAAAATAGCCACCTAGTTACTGTTTTTACTTCTTTTTTTAATGTGTGTAAACTGTTGTCTTCAAAGCTCCATGAATACATAGTAAGAGTGGAAAAGGGAAAGGCAAGAATTCCATAGAAAGCTGCTCACACTCTGACTGGAATAAGTAAAACAGAGAGTATTCAATTAAACGACACGTTAAGATTTATGTAATATTGTTCTGACCTTTAGTAATTAATGACTTTGTGAAATGATTTGCTGTGATACTATCCCTGGCTCCATCACAGGCTTGTCTCTTCATGAAAACTAATTTGACTGATGAAGACACAGATATAAATCACAGTGGCTAGTTTGAATTTTCCCATGTGCATGTGGTCTTTCTCACTGTTAAGAATACTTTCCTACTTAGTTTAATCTAGGAAATGAGGAAATGGAAGAACCTCTTTGCTGCCACAGGCACTGCAGAGGATGCTGTGTGATTTTCTCACTAGCTGAATCACCTGCATGTTCTCCACAACTTGCCAGGCTTCGCTTCCAGGCACTTTAGGTCTTTCTGTGCGCAGGGTGCTGGCTGAAGGCAGGACACCTGGATCTCAGTATCTTCACCTGAGAGCATCATTACAAATACCTGGAGTTTTTCAGTTACTGATTAACTGCAACAGGACGGATGCAGCCAGCTGTTAAATCCCTGTTCCTGCCCTATCCACTGAAGGATGTTTGTCTTGCCATAGGTAACTGATGAATGAAGATGTGATGGGTGTTGTGTTATGCATTAACACAAGCATCAAAAGGTCAGAATGCTAAATTTACAGTGTGCCTTTCCTGGGTGAGAGCATGTTCATTCTTCTGTGCAATTCTGAGGTTTCAGATCTCTTTTTGCTATGTGCCAAGGTATATGCCAGTGGCTGAAAAAAAGGTCTTGAGGAAAAATTTGGACTTAAATGGATGACCAGAGTAGTCTTGTGTTTATACCTCTTGGACACTTACCTAGAAGTGCAGCTTCAAGTCTTGGTTTGCATGCTGCAGACTAGATATTTCATATAGATAAATATAGAAGTTGGAGCACTCTTACACAGATTTTTCTGTTTGCCATGAAACGGCACTTTGTCAGTTTAAAAAAAAAAACAAAAGAAAGGAAAATAACAACTTGTATCGTGTTTCATATACTGTTATGAATTTCTTGTTTCCAGGAACAGGCCTTGTACACTGTTAAGGCAGGTATTATATCTTTAGGTTCAGTACATTCAATGCACCTCTCAAGAATGCTTATTTACTTGCCATAGCCTGAAATTGCATTTTATTATTTAAAGGTTTGTTTATTTTGTTTGGTGTTTTGCTTGTTTTGGTTTTAACTTTAGCTTAAACTGACCCTGATTTTCTAAATAGGACTCTCTGATAACAGAAAGCACCACGTGCAGGATCTCTGTGGCCTCTTTACTTTGTTATTTCTAATGTTTTAAGTAAAATGATTTAGGTGGAAGCAGAGGCAACCTAACTTGTAGTTAGGAAGTAACTGAACACATGAAAAATTGATCGAGCTTTGAATTTTTCAATTTCAGCCTATCCTTTAGGTATACCATGTCATGAGACTACATGATTTATTCTTCAAACTCTTCTTTTTCACTGTATAGTTTTAATAGGTTGAGCTATGTCCAGTTTGCACCTGACTGACCCCAGAGAATTCATCTACTTTGCTGCATGTAAATATGGGAGTGCAGTTTGCCTGAAAGCTAGGGGAGAGAGGCAAGTGGACTGTGTGATGAGAGGGCTCTCAGTCATATAGCACTCCAAAAGTGAGGAGAAGCACTTCAGTTGGGTGTCAAAACCAGACCAGAGAACACAAGTCTTTCCCACTAACTGGTTTCTAGGTATTGCACATTTCTGTTGTCTCCAGATTCGCTCACGCCTCTGGGAGTACAGCACTTCAGAACATGGCTTCGTCAGTTTTTGATACACACTGTCACAGTCTATGGTGTGTGGCAGCTGCCATAACCTTTAGAGGACCATCCACCCTTAATGCTGCTGTGGAGGATGCATGATATATCTGCAAGGGAAACATGGTGTCTGTGAGAGCAAGTGGCTGAGGGACTCTGAGCCTTGCATTCCTAGAGTAGGGGCTTTATCAGGAGAGCAGGGAGCCAAGCTGGGGGCTCCTGCCTGCTCCATCAAAGCTTGTCATTTTGAGTACCTTCACTACCAGGAGAGCTGGCCACGGCAACTTGGGCTGTGAGTGACAGTGAGCAGGTCTGACCCTGCACCCTACACTGCCACACTACGTTGCACGAGGGTGATGCAGTGGGTGAGGGACCCAAACTAGCAGAAAAGAGTACTTAGGACATGGTGGGAAATGGTTCTTTTAAAACCATATCGGCTCCCTGTCCTGGCAAGCTGCACAAGCACTTAAACAGCTACTGGGAGCACAGCATGAGGCATGAGGTACAGAGTTGATCACATAGCAGTCTCGCTTGCCTCCCTCCTGCCCAAGTGGCAGGGCTTGCTCAGGAAAACTTCTGGAGCATCTTTCACTCTGCATTCAGGAAGCAGCTGAGCTGGTGTCCTCCAGGAGGGGACAGGAGAGAGGGAAAGAGTGACAGGTTGGCAAAAGGAACATTATACCTCTGACAGCTTACGGATGTATGGGAGAGAAGGTCGGCAAAAGGCAGCATTAGGAACACCTAATGCAAGCTAATGGTGTCTAGTCATGTGGGTTAAGTCTAACAAAGACATAGGAATAGATTAGCTGCACCAGAGCAAATGGTTTATTGGCAAATAACCATTTACAGCCTACTGTGCTCTTCCACCCAGAATTTTCCTATGAATTTCCCTGCAAACCACTGTCCTAGCACCACCTAGTGTCCAACCTGGCAATTCAGATGTCTTTAACTTGGGAATACAGCCAATTCAGGAGTTAAAAAGAAACTAAAATTCAGGAGGGTTCAGGTGAGAGTTTTTACGCTGCCATAAACTCCTACAGCACCTTCAGAAAAATCTGCATTTGCAGCAACTGAAATACTGCTTTCATTTCCAAATCCTGCCATCTTCCTAGCAAGATTTCCTTCTCTTGGATACCTGAAATCTCTCTGCGTAAAAAAGGGTAGCAAGCAGGGATTGGTCTTTCTTGATAGAGATGTTGAAGTCTTCACTTTCTGTAGGAATATCTTGGCTGAACGAATGAGCACAGGGGTATCAAGAAGAGACTTCATGAAAAATGCAGGTTCTTAAATGACAGTGGCAAGGCAAGACAGCGGTTAACACTCTGCGACTTAAGAGCATTGGATTATTTCCAAGAGGATGGAGCAATGGAGAGCAGCGTGCATAGCAAAGAACAGCAAAATGAGACCATAGTGTGCCTGGCAGTATGAGCTGGCATGTGAAGCTACAGAAATTATTGCAAAGTGTCCTATTTCTCATGAAGTCAGATGCACAGCAGGAATGTTGGCACTCCTGATTCCAGTCTCCGAGCAGAGTGTATCATCATAGCTTATTGCCGAACACTGAGTTTATTAGCATTATAGAGCCAGGAATATGCATTTGTATCCCTTCTGTCATATTACTTCTATGGGGTTAAGTTGCAGTTTGTAAAGTGGAGCAGACTAATTATCACATGTAAGAATTGACTAATATCTGACAGTCACTTGTCCACTGGGAAGGACAGTCCATAAGATTATAACGAGGGGAAAAAAAAATGCTTTGGGGAAAACTTCCCAAGTTTTTGGTGGTTGTTGATGATGTGCTTCTCCCTCAAGTGAACATTAGTCCCAGACAGAAGAAATACTTTTGATTGATGCATTTCAATATCCATTGTGTTTGTGCGGCTATCAATGCCAATGCTGTGTGCTTGTCCTCTCAGGTTTGGCCAGCTCTAGCTGCCCTTACAGTGATGGGTCATCAGAGAAATTAAAATCCCCAGTACAGCCCCAGCCAGTGCTCTGAGGATTGCTCAGTCTTCACTAGAGGACTCTTTGGCAATGTCCACCTCTGCTTCTAAAAGGAAGCCTTTCTTCCTGCCAAAGCCTATTAATTCACACCAGTGTACCCACAGCTCACCATTGCCCAGTCCCCATCCTGCAACAAGAGGCATAGTGCAGGAGACATCAGCACTGTCAGCCAAACACTTGAAAGCCATGTTTTGAACTATTGCTGCTTTTAAAATGGAGAAGCAGCAAAATTAAAAAAGGACCCTTCTTTGGCAACAATACACTTTGGAGAGGAAGACAGTGTGCCATGGGAAAAATGTAGATGTGCCCCTTATGAAAACATGGGCTTTCTGACACGGGTTGCCCAGTCCCCTGGCAGCTGCTGAACACCCCTGTGGTGGCTGACATGAAGACACTCCACCTGAAGTTTGTCACTTCACAAGCGAGACGATTGCTAAGATTTCGGCTGCGGATTTTTCCTAGCAGATGTTTTTCTTCACTTACCATTTGTTTTAATTATTCCTGATGTTTTTGCCTATCAAATTGCAGACTTCTTCAAAGGAAAAGGAATAAGCAGTTGTCATAACAACAAAGCTCTTCATTACCACAGGAACCTCTGACAGCTTTATTTAAAATATTAAAAAAAAATTAAAAGAAAAATCCAACCAATTATTTTTACCAGTCTGATTCATGTTCCTCTTTAAACAGATTACAGTGTGTTCTCTAACAGTTATACTGTGAAGGGAGCATGGCATGAATATTTATTATCATGTAAACTTTATGGGGGAAAAAAGTGAGTTTGTTGTCTTTATAAGCTTCCTGTGGCAATAGCTCACCTTGACTTTAAATCGGAGTATATGATATGAAACTTAAAGGTGGAATTTTTTGTTTCTTCTTTTACATGTAAAGCATAATTATCATAGACTGACACACAATATCAAGTTGATCATTCACATGTTCTAGACAATTATATCTTCCATTTATCAAGCCAAAAAGAAAGGACATCAGCATCCAGAAGATAGGAGAGATTGGTTTGCTAAAAGATTGGGGCCCTTTGCTAAGTTTAGAACTGACTCCTGGTTTCAATTTTCAGGTCTCTGAACCTGAAGAAGTGGGATAAAGATAATCGGGTATTGCTGTGCCACCTTCAAGAAGCGAAAGCCACAGGGAGGTGTTGCTTACTGCTTCCCCACTCCCAAGAAGCAGCCAGTTAACTGGAAGGTTCGACCTGCTGGGGCAGGAGGAAGATGAGGCTAATCCATGGGCAGAATCCTGCCTGGCCAAAGGAGAGAGGGAGCCAAGCTTCCTTGCATTTTTTCACACAAAAGAGGTAAATAGCTCCCACTACCTCCTGTGTAACTTGCACACTCAAATTTGAAACATGCTTTTCTTGATTTTTCCATTCTAATTTTTACTATGAAATAAAGGCTAAATGCTTTTCATCTGTTCTAGGCTTTTATAGTACCCTCAGCAAAAGGATTTTTTTATAGCAAAGTGAAGGATAATACTGGAATTGTTAAACTTGTATCCCTTAAAATAAGTTACATTTATCCTCAGTTTGAACAGAGATGTTTCTTGCTGGGCGTAATCAACAACTTAATTCTTTTCCTAAGCCAAGGAAAGAATGAATATCTGCAGAGACCTATCGTTCTGTCTTCCATCCATAAAGGAATAGAAAAAGCAGCTGTTGCATTTATCTTAAGAAGATGATAACTGTAAATTGCCTTGTCTCGCAGACACTTCTCCTGCAGATGTCCATAATTCCCCATCATGAAGATGACTATGAAAAGCAAGGAAAATCCCAGGCCAGACTCCTTTCCCACAATAGATTACTTAACATTATAGATGAGAATGGATTACTTAACCTCAGGGATGTGTTGGGACCCTGGTATCTGGTAAGTTTGGGGCAGAGATGTTTTTGTTTACTTTTTAAAAAGGAGTAGCCACATAGAGAAGAACTTGTTTTATTCCTGAGAGGAGATGATGGGGTGCTTTGTGTATTAGTTTCCTTATAGCCTACTTTATCTATCCACAGCTGGGTTTGACAGCTTCACTCTGATGGGAAATATGGTTGTGGCTCTCCCGTTACATGAGATGGTGTAGGGAGCTATTATTTAATTATGACAACTACACACATACAAGACATTGCATTAGGAAACACACATATACCATCTGCTAGATACCATGATTTAGCCGTAGGCATACAAGAGCAGAGTCTTATGAGCATTAGCTTTATTCTAGGAGACTATAAATGCGGGTCTCCTTGCACAGCACTGCCGAGGGAGGCATTCAGGGGAAGAACATTCTTTGGTGATGTAGTCATTACTGTTTCAGCAAGACGTTAATTTTTACAATAAATAAGCTTAATCTTTTTATGCAGATCGTTTTAGAAAATAAACAGGCCATTTTTATGAGCTACTTAGAACTGGGGCTGGAATGGGATTTGCGGTAAGATCCTGAGTATGCTACAAATTGTAAGCAATTTTTAATTCCTGGGAAACTACTGCAGATCATTATTTGCTGCTGGTTTTTAAATAACTTTAAAATGCAACATTTTTGTGTGTTCCAAAACATTTAAAAATCAGAAACATTGCCTGATGAAACTAATTTGCTGATTACTAAAGAAAGAAGACAGCTGTAATCTATGCACTGAGCTTATAATTTTAACAGGGGGATAGCACCACCTTCATCTGCTTCTGGTGAACTTGTATGAAAACCTGGGCATGTGGGAGCTCGCAGGGGAGAGCCTGACCACTGACCTTGGAAGCTTCCCTTGGGCTTCAGTCTGGTGTCCTCCACTAGCCATCTTTGTAACTTGAGCAGAGGCTAGCAAACAGCAGGCAATTTGATTTTGGTATCTTTAATCGCTGACCTCAATTGTAGAAAGAAGGTAATAATGCAATTTTGGACTTCTGAGAATATGACTATGCTGCTTTACATGGTCTGTGAATAGTTATTTATAATGATCGTATGATTCTTATGTGAACTGGAGGAATAATGTGCCTGTTATCTTACAGATAACAGAGATGTTGTCTTTTTGATGAAGCATTAAAGAAAGAATATTACTAGCCACAGTTAGTCATTTAATATCTTATGAGCAAATCTTAAGAGGGGACTAACTTTACCTTCTTGCCAGCCCTGAGATGAACGCATTTGCAAGGCAGTCTCTGTTTTGACAACGGATATGATATCATGGCCTGGTCAGGAGGCTTCACAGGTTTGGTGAGATTCTGGGAAGAAGCTGAACCATTCCAGCCTGGCTTTCAGAAGAAAACTGTGGCCTGTAGTTTCTTGTGCAACATGGGCTCAGTTCACTGATCTGCCATGTGTTTGATTGTAAGCTTGAGCTTACAAACCTGTGTAGCCTGAGCCTTCATTCCTGTCTTGTAAACAAGCTGATCTCATATTCTTCAGAAATATGTTTTCTCTTTAACTGTAAAAAAATGCTTGGGCACTGTGGAAAAGGGGATCACTAGAGTAGATTACTTTTAGCTGCATGCAGCCATGTGGTTGTGTTGCTTCACCATAAAAGTATCCTCATTTCCACAGCTACAAATGTATGTAAAATATTTCCATTCCCCATGGCACAAAAGTTCAGTAGGATTGTATTCCTCTGAGCAGTTGTGTCTCAGCATTTCAGAAAGAAAAATATAATATCAAGTTTGGCTTTATTAGTGGAGTTCAGGGGAATTGCTGTGGTTTCTGACCTCCACATTTCCCATCCATCTAATTAATACTACTACTGCAGGATATAGGATCCCATGTTTCATCAGGCAACAATCCTGGTTTGCCTGTCTATCTCTGTATACCTCAACACCTAACACAACATCAACTAAGGAGCCATGTTAACAGCCCAAGCCATGAAACCAGCACTAGAATAAACTGGCAGCTAACTGAAGCTGACCCTAGGGACATAGCTGGTATCTGCTGAATGAACAACACTCCCTCCACATCCTTGGGTAGAGTCACCCTTGGTTCTTTAAACTGTGCAATTGTCCAAAACACTTACTTTGAAACATTAGCTTTTAAACAAATCAAATTCTAGGCAAAAGAACAAGCACATTAAAACATTGGTAGTTTTGTTTGCTAAGGTAGGTAGAGGGGTTTTGTGCATTTTTGTTTTACAATGTAAATGTAACCTGGATGGGAAAGAGAAAAAAAATGTTTTCATCACAAAAGCAACTGTAATTCCCAATTAAACAATGCCTAATAAATGTTGGTATTGTTCAGTTGCCATGGAGGCCACCACTAACATCACACAGTGTGCAGGCCCCCAAAGCTCTTGTTTGTTTCTAAAGCAATCAGGTCACACCACTCAGTTCCCCCCAGTTTATTTAAATCTGTTACTTTATTTCAAGTGCTAATTATCTCTCACAACAAACAGAGCCTTGTCAGCTGCAATTACTGGCATTACAATAGATTATCAACAGAAAAGTGTGTCTTGAAGCAAGAAGTGTTTCCTTGGTTACCAAGCTATATTGCATCTGTAACCACAATTTCCTGATTATACCTGAAATATTTCATGAGTGAGGCCCCTCCTTTCCTCCTAAATTAGTACAGGGCATTATGAGCCAAATTTTACCCTACAGAGTTGTGATTTAAATCAATGGACTGTGCAAGTTTGGAACTGGCGGCGGGTTATCCTGAAGGCAAAAGAAAGGGTTTACATTTTGCATGAGTAGTAGGGAATGCATTTTGTTCTTTGAGTTAGCATACACAGGAATAATTCTTCTAGCATCTTCACAAGTTATGCCTGCCTCAGAAATGAGAACAAGCTCTTGTCCAGAAGCAGGTGTGTTTTATAAGGCCGTTCTCCTTCCTACCAACCACTCCAACGCGTGCGAAGAGCTGGCACTGGCTAGGGAGCCTTGGACTGGTTGTAAATGTGGTTTTCAGGATAGTTGTGAGATAGAGTTTTGATTGGACTTGGCAGAAGGAGAAATGTCAGCATTGAAGGAAGCGTGAGTTCAGGCGAGAAGTTTGGAGGTTGGGTACATCTCCCATCCTGTGTCACACAGCCAAAAGTTAAATGCCTTTGCCTGAGAAATGTGTGCTTGTCTTTCATTCCATGCATGGTTGCTTAAAATAGGAAAGAATCAAAGCCTGTAGAGATATGATGCCGAAACTTTGCAACCTTGTCAGTTGAACGAAGTTTCAGAACTGCTCAAGGAGATATATCAACCTCTAAAAGGGGAAGATAGAAGAACAGAGATGCCTAAGTGGTACTTCCAGTAGATGTAGTCGAATATCTTTTAAACTGCAGTCCTAAAAAGCATCATTTATTTGGAGCACCAGCATGTGACTCATAATCTCCTGTGGACAGTTTTCTTCTTATAGGCTTTCCAAAGATCTCATAAGCAACTTTAATGCACAGTGAGCACCTGCCTACTCTTGAAATGGCTGAACAGCTCATTGCCTCACTTTATGGCTAAGCCTGATCAAACAGAATATTAAAACAATATATTCATAGAATCATAGGATGGTTTGGGTTGGAAAGGAACTTAAGATCACCAAATTCCAACCCCCCTGCCGTGGGCAAGGTTTCTCCAAACCCTGTCCAACCTGGCCTTGAACACTGCCAGGGACGGGGCAGCCACAGCTTCTCTGGGAAATCTGCTCCAGTGCCTCACTACCCTCACAGTGAAGAATTTATCCCTAATGTCTAATCTAAACCTACCTTCTCTCAGCTAAAAGCCACTCCCCTTGCCCTATCACTACACATCCCTGTAAAAAGTCCCTCTCCAGATTTCTTGCTGGAGGAGTCTGAAAATTTGTGAATGCCTATCAGATCTGGTGAAATGGGGTGGAAGCCTCTGCTTTCATTTAAGTTCTGTTTTTCTGACCCTGTGCAGTGGCCTGGTGTTAGGACTTTTGGCCAGAAAGTAGGAGCCATGAGTGCTTATGGAACTTAGTTTAAAAGAGGGAGTCCTGAGTTCCAGTACCAGTTCCTTCTGTATTTTATCTATGTAAAAGCTATGCAATGTAAAATGGATCACTTCCTAGGAGCATGCACTGGGACCAGACTCTTGCTGTCAGAGGAAAGCTTGCAATAATAATCCGAAGAGTCATGGTCCCTCTTGCTTACGCACACTTTCCCCTCTCTCCCTGGCCAATTAGTACTGAAGCTCTTTGGCTTTTCAGAAGAGGACCGAAGTGTAGGCTCTGCTTTCCTTTACAGGTGTGTTATGGTACCAGCACACCCATATCACGACAGTGTCACTACGATGCTGTCGCCTGGGGTTAGGGCAGGACATGAGGATCTGAGGCACCTCATGACGAGAAAAGACTCAAACTCAGATGTACTGGATCTCAGTTAAATGCTGTAACACTGCATAACCCTGCAGATGGTGACAGCAAGCAAGAATGAGCCCAGTTTGCCTCTTTGAGGCATAAAGAAGTTATCACTGCTGCTGGTCCAAGCCTGGTGAGGAGGTGCTGTTATCAAGGGGCAGTTTATTGGCTCTGGCTGATGTTACAGAAATTGTTGATGCTCTCTGGTGCTTCCTTTGGTAGTATTGGTAGAAATCATAGGCTACAGAGGACAAGGCTCTGCAGTTTCATAAGGCCATCTGAATCTTTTCCCATATTCCACTAGTCTGGGAGGATCAGAGAAGGGGTGTGATTTCTCAGGAGGGCTGTATCCATGGGACTGCTGAGAACAGTAAATTATCACTGATGGAAATATCACCTTTGAATCCATCAAAAACTACTTTGAGGAACACATCTTTATTTCATCTTTAGAATCACTAGGAGTAAATAATAGGGTTTGAGGGGGGTTCTGCATATCATTGGGGACCATACTCCAGAGTCCCCTCTTTGTTCATGTTTCTCATCCCCTCAATTTTTACAGCATGAGCACTGATCTGTACTCACAGCAGGAGTAACTGGTTTCTGTTAATCCAAACCTAAATGTAAATATTTCCATAAAGATAAAATTTTAATGTAGGGCTTTATGACAAAAGCTGTTATTTCCAGGTTGCCATTAACAAATCCATGCTGCTGTGGTTTAAATGGAAGATTTTAGAGCCGACTGTAAAAAGGTGAAATCAGATACAGCTATGAAGATTTGATAATAGCTGAACTGGAGAAAGAAGGTCCTGTCAGGGCTATAAGAGCAGACTGAAGGACTGGAAACCAAACATACAAGTGCACAGCCAGTGTCCAGCATGGCAGAACCATCAGAGCATTATCATCAGTAGCATAACAAGGCTATCCTCCGGCCTTGTTTCGTTGGGTTAGCACAGGAAATGAATGGTACTGTAACAGCTCCTTCACAGATACATTTGGGCTGCTTCAAAAATTAATTCATTAAATAAATAGAAGTTTAAATAAGAGCAGACAGCTCTAGGAGGAATCAACTAGGGACAGTGGGAGAGTGCTGGGGAGGAACAGTAACCCAGAGAGAAGTTTGGGCATCCAGAGAGGGACAGGATTGAGGTTAGTCCATTATGCCCTTACTAAAATTAGACTCTTCCTATTGTTTTCCTAACTTGGGATTTTGCACTGTTAACAATAACACCCCCTCTGATACCCTAAATATATGCTTGGGAAGTGATATGGATTAATTCCTACCAGCCCTCGATATTTGCTGTGCCTGGCAGTGCTCCACATTGCAGAGGAGGAGGATAGCTGACTTCTGCATGTGGTGTACAGGAAAGCTTGTGGATGAAGTGAGCATAAGCAGGTTCATGTGAATGTTTAGATGTGGTATTTGAGTGGCCTCTAATGCATTTTGTCTGCATGAAGCCAGCCCTGGAATATGTCCAAATGGCTCCCCTACTAGAGAGCAACACGTTTTGACAACCACCAGTGCTCAGAGGAAGAGCAAATATATGATTTAGACCACTGACCAGGACTTTTTTTCACAAAGAGAACTGTCACATTGCAGACCTCTTAGGCTGAAGATGATAGGATGCTGACTGCAAAATGTACGTTCCTATTATTTGACAATGCAACTATGGCTATTTACCAATCCTAGATTGCCAAACCACAAAGGAGAAAAACTACATGAAAATACTTAGGACGTCTAACATAGAAATTTGTTCTATCTGAGCTTATGTTACTATATTTTTAAATATTATTAAGAAATAATTTTATTGTCCATTGTTGGCCTTAGAGATCAGTGGTTCTGAAACTCTATTTCTTGTTTCCATGTAACCATGCTTCAGAGAATTTTGAAATTTAATAAGAGTTATGGGCTAATTTCCTTATGCAAGTTTAGGAAATTATTTCTGGTGATATAGTTAGTAGCAATGTTGTGGTCTTCTTGTAATCATACACCTAGCACTGAGAATGAGGTGGGGAAATTAATCTGTAGTGTGCCTTTAAAATAAGTGGATAAATAACCCCCAAAGAAACTAAAGCCACAAACAAACTTTAGACATTTGTTTTCTGCCAAGAATGGAAGTTTAAATGAAGAGTGGTGGCATTGTTTAGTGGGAGGTGTCCCTGTCCATGGAAGGGGGGTTGTAACTAGATGATCTTAAGGTCCTTTCCAACCTTAACTATTCTATGATTCTATGACCCTAACAGAGAGAGAAAAGCACTAGAAAAGTAAAAATAACCCTATTCTAATGGATAGTTTTCCTGTGATAGATAAAATTTAACGGCATGGCATTGTGTAAGCACAGAACAAAGGGAGCTGCTTTGCCTCATAACCTTTTCAATTAGAAAAATGTGATTAAAAAATGCAGACAGGTACTTTGATTTCTTTTTTTACCACCATTCTCTGAATGTCCTTTATTTGTTACACTTGCTTCTGCATTCCTTACAACCCCCAAATTACTCAGCTCCAGTATCTGGGGGCACATGTGAGCTCTCAGATAGGCCTTCACTCTACTTCCTATGGAGTATGCTCCCTCCTCAGATGGGGAGCTCCTCCAGAATAGAAATAACTAATGATAGTGTGACTACTTGAAAGCCACATAGGGAGAGGGAGGAAAGAGATGCTATTCACTTTGGCATTACAAATAAAGTGAGAGCTTTCTTTCTACAGGCATGTGTGGGAAGGGCAACAACAGAGCAATTACATGGTGGGTGGGAAAGGGGATTTTGTCACTTTGGCAGTGCTGACAGACAGAAATAAACTGCTTCTAGGTGGAGAGCGGGGTAAGAACTTGCACATCAAGAGCATAAGCAGAATTAAAATAGGCCCTTAAGGGGATTTATTGAAGGCTTTTTTTTTTTTTTTTTAAGTTCCTAAGGCCCCCACTATTTCATTGTGTGCAAGCCAAGAATCAGGAGCAGGGAGAGAGTGAGCAAGTTATATCCAAACTAGTAAAAATAGTTTTGACTTTGAGAATATGATTGCAAACCTTATGCAGTGGTTACAGGTGTGGAAGAATGGTGCATTCCGCATCTAGGGTCAGTGAGGAAAGGAGCTGTAGTCAAAAAAGGAGCATGGAAGAAACCCTCTTCCCTTTTCAAGCTGCTAATATAGTCCCTTTTTCTGCTTTTGTGTGTAAAACAATGCCATGTATTGGCCATGGTGTCAGAGAGGTACATGACATATTGCCACAGTGAGGAAGTAAATTATTTGAATTCATCTCAATTTAGAAGCATGGGCACTTGAATGCTGACTTTTTCAGCAGATGTAATTGTGCTACTCTTACTTTTGTTTGGTTCTCTGGAATCTCATATTAGTCACATGAAGGCAGAAGGCAAAGCCTGCTCCCGTTTGAGTGGAAGAGGGGAACAAAGCACAGCTGTTCTGTACCCACAACTGCAGGGTGCTTTTGGCCTTCTGCAGGAAATAAATAATATTACCAATACAGGTTTCAATAACAATGGATTGTTGATGTGCACATTCTGATCGTGGAGATGGTTTTGCTTCTTTTTATGTTTTTTTCTCATAAAAATAAAACAACTTGTGATGTCCACAAATATTGACTGGCATGGACAGTGGCAGTGCAATCGTTCTGAATTGGAAATAGCAAATTGCTGCAAAAGAAATTTAAGAAATACAACATGTGGAATACATAGGGAGATGTTCATGCACCACAGGTTCACTCCACCTATCTCTATACCTTATGACCACTTCAGGGAGAGATCTCTGATATCCCAAATATAGCAACATCCCTCTCCCTTCCTTTTCCAGAAGCGATGGAGGGAATGTCAACCTTCTTTTCCAGTGCTGAGTGCTGCATAGGGCTGAGTAGCGGCATTACCCTTCACACATAAAACATACACTGTTATTTTGCAGGCTCTAAGTTTCAGTCAAGGTGCCAACAGCCGAATTTCAGTGGCTCATTGTTTAGCGGTGCCAAGACTGGGCAACTCATTACACTCATTTGGTGCAATGTCGTTAGTGGTGTGCTGCCATGCAGTGTGCTATAGCTGAAAGAGAATAAGCCTCCCTTCAGCAAGACAGCCTAGAGATTTTTTAGATGGCAGATGATTGGTGATGTCACATAAAATTGACAGCTCTTTAGACAAGAGGAAGAAGCTTGACTTAATGAGTGCAATGGGTGGGTGTATAAGCAAAGACTTTTCTAAGAATTATCATTACCTGGGAAAGGCAATTTTCAGCTGAACTGACATTCCAGTAGTTAAGGGCCCAACGCAGAGAATCTTGGTCATTATAACTATTTAAATTTCCAAATTGCTTAGTTTAGAATTGCTTATGGTAGAACTGCTACTGACAGCTCCATCACTTTTTATTCTCAGACAGCTTGATTGGCAAATTGATGAAGACTGTACCACGCAGCCATGGTTCCATCTTGGTGCCAAAAATCACTACCTGGAGCAGAACAACGAGTAGCAACAGCAGCCAGATCAAATCACAATGAGCCCACATTTTATTTCACTTCTTGATAGTGCATATGTATGTCAAAGGGGTCACTGAGTGGCAGATTCTTGAAAACCATGGACATCACAGTATTTTAGTTACTTAAATTTATCAGTGTACACTTTCTATGAGACTAGTTAGAATCTACATTGTTGGGCTAATACAGAACTTACTATTTTTCTGGCTTTCTTCCTCTGTGTTGACAGCTTCAGGTGGGCAATGCATTTCAAGAAGTGAACACTATTTTGTGGTTATATGAATTTTTTTCAAAGATATGGGAAAAAGAAACATCTGGACCTTCTGAGCAGATTGCATAGTGTCTTAAGGCAACTCTGACATTTTGAAAGTGAGCCATTCTATGTCCTATCTGCCAGTTGTTTTAATTCTCTTGTTGTACCAAAGTCAAAGAGACAGTGAGAAACAAACCATATTTTATTTTAACAATTTAGAAGGCTTTGTGCGTTATTCTGCAAGAGTGGAGGCACCGAATCTCTTTTAGCTTTAGCATGTTGGCCTCCTTTTTCCCCCCTGTAGGAATGCATTAACTTATATACTTTGCTTTTGTTCTACTGACTTAGAATTTTTTTAGTCCCTCTTCCTCTGTACTGTCACTCTTGATTCACAGTTGCTAAGCGTTGCAAGAGCTCACCAGAGGGACACTCTCATAGTGTGATTTGCAAACTTTGAAATAACACCCACCAGCAGAAGCACCATATGCTACGAAGTTGCACAGTAAACTGACAGCAGTATTTCATTTATAATTTGAATTTCCAAAAATGTCAGCATTTTTCACATCAACAAATGCCTCACAGTTTGCAGTGCATGGCTCTTTCCTCTGAGTGGACATTAAATACTGCTTACATTTCTACAGACTTTATTAACAACAGCCACATTAAAATAAATTGATTTTTATTACGGCTAACTTCTGGTATTGAGATAAAATAAATCTGTGAATTTTCCAAATGTGTAGCTAAGTCATTGGGCTTATATACTATACAAATGTGTGGGTACTTTACAGCATGTGGACTTTGTGGTTCTCTGTAACATTGATAATCCAGTGCACCCTCTTTGGTAATAAAATAAAGTACCAAGGAATATTTTTTTAATCAATCAAAGGCAAACTTCACATAAAACACAAGCTGTTCCCTTTGTGGTTAATTTTCATCCAGCTGCACTTAAGTACAACAGAGCCAGCAGAGAAAACTACTTGGCAATACTTCCTAATTAGGGGACGTTAATTACAGCTAAATACTATACAATTTCTACGTTATAAGAGTTCATCTAAATCAATGTTATTATGGTACTAAAGGAATTAATAATGATTTCATACTTAGAAGCTGTTGCCAAACTACCCATTAGTTCAGAGTTTAAAATGACTTTACAATGAAATCTCTAAATCTGCATTACATAAAATGCAGACAATCACACATGGCACTTCTATTGTGTATTAATAACTGCGCCTGATGGCATCCCATTTTCATGCTGGAGTGTTGATGGGGTGGGAGGGAGGAAAAGGCCCCGCAAGAGAAGGTGTACATCTTTAGTACATCCTTACAAACTGTGGAAGTGAGATCTCTCTCAGAGAATGGAGATCAGTCTGTCCTCTGGGAGATTTGATATGAATTTCATGGGGTGGGGGACAGGCAGAGCCACTGTTGAAACCACAGGTATCTTGTAAGCAAGCAGTTCAGATTCTGACACTGAAATACCAAACTGGAGGTGCATAGGGTTGTGAGGTGGGATCACAGCCCCTTGGCTCATTGAGGAACATGGCTGGTCCTAGGCCACTGTTTCATACACGCTCCTCCACTTAGGATGGAGCTGATACACCTTAAAATGTCCTTCATTGTACCTACTCATATTTTTGGTTTAAATACAATGCAATGATTAAATCACTTTTTGCTGTATCTTGCATTTCTAGCAGCATCTGCCTTGCTAAAATTGTGGCTTAGCATTTCCAAATCAATCCAAATTAGAAAAAAAAGGAAGAACATTAACTTACTATGCAGATGGAGAATTTCTCTCAGATTATTTCTCATTAAATAGGGATCCACATGTGCCTATTACTGTCATAGCAGTCACTGCTCAGCAACTTTGTCAGTAAAATGAGAAGGGGGATGAAGACCAGACTAGATGCATAGAGCAAACTAACACCTGGCCTGTGCTGCAAGAGCTCATTGGTCTTCTCCCCACCCAGAGTTATTGCTGCCCTCAAAAACACTTGGCTGTGACTTTCATTTCCTGTGCCAGGAGGAACTTATCCCTAAGTGTCCAGCTGCTTTTTATCACATTCTACCCCTTTTTTTCAGTGTGGTGGACAAGGTACGTTATGTGTAAAGATATACTTGCACCTGGGGGGGTGGGAGGGGTGTCTGCTTTACAGGTTCATTGGCTTATTTCTGGGAAATGAACAGAGAAAGATTAGTGTCGTTTCAAGGAAAAGCTGCCCAATTCATATGTTTTAAAGCATATCAGAATCAAAGCAGGTTATTGATCTATTACTGACGTGATTAACTGGCAATCAGTGAATTATACATCCAGGCTCAATATCAGCAGCACAACAAACCATAATAAAAGATGCTTACAAAATGTAAATAAACACTTGCAAATTCAAGAAATGGCTTCCATAAATAATCCCAGAAAGTTTTAACCCTATGCCCTCCTGCCACATCCACCCCATGTGAGGATGAGAAGGGACCCCATAAGGTCACAGAATACCAGCCTGCAGTGCCAGTCCCCATATGCTGTCAGTCCACTCACAGCATCTCTGGGGGGAAGGCACTGCCTAGCCTTGACGGAGATGGGGATGTCAGTGGGTCTAAGTGAAGTGCAGCCCCCAGAAGTCACATTCAGCAAACACAGGCAAAGTTTTATAAGATAGCTCCTGAGCTGCTGGTTTTGAAGAGTCAACCTCCAACCAAGATATACAAGTTGTTTTGCTGTGCTGCCCCAGGATGGGAACATCAGAAGGATTAGTAGATAGATGTAAAATTAACCCTAAGAATTCACGAGTGGGAACATGTGGAGGAAATACTTTTATATCAACACAGGGGACCACAATCACCTACAGAAAACAGGCAATGCTGGGAGATGTGTAAGCCTTTAATGGAAATAAACACCCTTGCAGACTTTTAAAGTTTTGTTCCAGCTGTGCACAGAAGCAGTAATGATCAGATATTGCTAATCCAAATGTACCCAAACCAGCTGACTCTGCTGGGTATATGCGCATGGCACCCCCTGTGGGACACCCCAGTGCCAGCTCAGAAGAACAACAGGCACAAGACCAAGCACCTGAAGATATGCCCAAAGTGGAAACCAGGAAGGTAGCGATGCTGCAAGTAAGTTTGTGTCCATGGCCCAGGATGTCACTGCCTTGGACCAGTATTAACTGTTGTGCCCATGTCCTGGACATACAAGGTATCCAGGCTTTTGCTCATACCATGGCTGTTATTCTTTAGATAGAGTATTCTGCCTGTAAACCACAACCTTCTGCCTTTCAGATTATAGTGCAAGCACTTTTTGTTTAAAAAAAACCCACATCTATATCAGTACTAAAATAATATTTTTGTGAAACATTTAGCAATATTTACAAAAGAACTACACTAACAGATAGTGCTGCATCTTTTTACGTATGGAGCAAAGGGTTGACTTGCAACAGACTGCTATTTTGATAAGAATACCTTCTGCTTAGGAACTATTCTTAAGTTTATTTTTGAAGTGTTATTCCAAATCCATGTTATAAAATGTTTATACATGCACTTAGGAGCATGGTTATGGTATAGCTGTAAAAGAAAAAAAAAAAAAACACCCCAAAACTGGTGTCTTTTTTGTATACTTAAAATGTCGGAACAGATTTGCAGTTCTCTTACCCTTGGCCTGTGCAACAGTAAACCTCACAACAGGGGGATGCTGGTAAAGTCCTGGTATTCCCTCCCCCTGCAGTGTGCTCCCAGGGTGCTTGCCTGTGCACCCTGTGTAGTCACAGGGTAGCCCAAGAAATTCAGAGGGAAGCAGAGTGGATCTGTCACCTTAAGGATGAGAAAGGAGATGTTCCCGTGACAATAAAAGCACTCCTAAGTACACCTCCAATCATAAATCATTTTCAGAATTGCTCCTGGCTTTTTAATTTCTTTCATTTGGAGGATTTATAGCATGCTGATGTGCCAGAATGTTTATTCCATGGGCTGCCTGTCACGTGGTGCCCCATTGGCAAGGCACCATGCTCTGGTCTGCGTTAATCTAAACCTCTGCAATGATTGTCTGCGGTTTCTAACAAATGACTGATAACTCTGTGTGTAACTCCTGCAGTGATTAAAGTTAACTTCGGTACAGAGTGCAGGCTGTTTCAGCCATTTTTTCATGGCTATTTGCCATTCTTCCTTTTTAGTATTGCCATCAGTGAAACAAAAAGCTTCTTGTTTGAAAATTATTTATGGAGTGTTGCAGTGCTTTATAAGATTTTCATACACCACTCTGTGAGCTGGTATCCTTTTGGATTAGACTGTACTCTCAATTTCAGTCCATGGATAAGAGCAACTTGATTTCTTTTCATAGTTTGCAGCTCCAGAAATGCCCATGAATATTTATTGAGTCTTTTGACACTCTTTTGTGACGGCTTTTAGTGAAGACTGTGCAGAATCAGAGAAGTTAAAGACATAGCGGACCCGTTAGACCATGTAGCCCATCTGCCTTCCCACACAGGCTCGTGCTCCTTGAATGAAGCTGTCTCATATTTGGTTGGTTCCCAACCGAGGAGCTTCTGCTGCTTCCCTGATGGACTGCCAAACAGCCTCACCTAGCTACTTACAGAAAGACTTGCTGGTACTCACCCTAAATTGTCCACTAGCTATTTTTGCCTTGTGCACCTGATATAAACCCATTATTTTGCATCAAACCATTCTCCTCCATTGCTGGAATTCACATGTAGCTCCATCAACACACTGCTGCATTAGTGTCACGTAAGGGCATTAGCCAGGAACCGCAACACATCACAGCAAGTGCTGTGCGAAAACAGAACAAAATAAATCAATCCCTACCTCATGGCTTAATTGCTCAGATGAATTAAATTTACAATGTGTACGACAAGAAACATGGAATAAAGGAGGGTGAAGCATTTCAAAGTTACAGAACACTAAGTACTTAGGTTGCAAGTGCCACTGTACCTCAACCTTTGTAAATGCTGCTTTCAATGACAATGTTGTTGCCTGGTCTGTTTGTCCATCTCTCTTCCAGCCATTCCCCAAATTAAATTTGTGGACGAGAGATTAGGTTTGTGAACTATTTTCTTTCGGTCTCTGTATTCCTCCTCTCTTAACCAGGCATTGTGTTTCTGGCAGATTCATTCCCACTCTTCTTGCCTGGATCACCTCACTCCTGCTATGTAGCTGCCAGTTCTTGCTTCTGGTTTTCTGAGGCATCTCCCCCATGCTCTTTTCTTTTCACTTTACCTGCTCACACTGGCACCCCCTTTTTCCTCTATTACTCTAACCTGTGTCAGATTCTTTCTCTCCCTCAGGTCTGGCTGTTCGAATTACTCTCCTCCTCCTGGTACCATGCACTTTACTAATACCATGAAAGGCAGGTGTTGAGGATCAGGACCATTCTGCTCTTTGCCACAGGTATTCTTATTTAGCTTTATTTTCTGACTCTTTTTCAGAGAAAGTTCAGCTGGGGAAGACATCTACCTAGAAAATTTCAGTCTGAGCAATTAGCTTGCCAATGGCACAATAAGAGCATAATGGAAAATATAATATTTATGACTCTTGTACATGGTAGAGACTCTAAGTTCTGCCTAGAATAAGCCTAGTTTCTAAGGAAGGATTTAAAGCTCTATTTGTGCTTTGCTCATGCACTTCACTTCTCTGGAAACATACCCTATTGACCAATTATGCTGTGTTCAAACACACAAGCAGCAATTAACTTACTCATCTGCCTTACCTGTCACACGTGTATTTAAAATTCTGTCCTGGCATCTCTGCATTTCTTAATCTCGTCAGCAAAACCCAAAGCACTGATGTATTCTGAGGCACTGCGCAGTTTTTTCTCTCCCTGTGTTGCACCAGTTTTACACCCCATTGAGTTCAGGAGAGTTATACAGCAGGAAATTAAGCCCAAAGTACAGATACAGGTTTAAATCTGTTTCTAAACCACTGTAACACACTGCTCTGAGGCCCTCTAATGGAGACAATGGCAGGCTCATTCAGCAAAATGAAATGAAATTAACACTTAACAAAGAAATTTTCTCTGGAAGAGGCAGCTCTGAAAACACTTGCTCAATTAAGAGTGTCCTGCAGTTGAAGTGTCTTTCATTTATGTATCTATTTGTTCCTTCAGAGCAGAAGGTCACAATTTTCTCTTTAGTGAGAAGCAGGGGTTCAGGGGGCTGAATGAAACCAGGTTAGTGGGAAGAGCGCAAGTGAAACCTCTTGGAGACATCAGCCTTTCCACATTGGCTGGGGAAGTTGCTGCTGCTGGGGCCATCCCTGCTTCTCTACTGTGTCTTTGAGGTGGGCACTGGTGATGTGTGCCAGTGAGTGGCAATTAAAACCTACGACCCCCCCTGAAAATGTGGTGTTAATACAGTCTCATTTGGCTGGAGTCTACCACAATATATTTAAGAAGTAGTGCCTGTTGCTGATGTACCTATTTCACCCTGACTGCCTGCATGAAGTTGCTTGGGGCTACATCTGCTCCTTCTTCTCCGGCAAACCCTAAGCCATTGTAACACCAAGATGCTCCTGCTCTTGAATAGTTCTGCTTAGGATGACTCTGCATTGGATCTTGCCTGGCATTTTCATGACAAGCTAAGGAAAAGTTTCAGAAATAGTGAATCAGCTTTGCCTTCAGCCTGCTGAGGATGCCTTTTAGGATGCCCTTCTGTTTCAGCTGCCTCTTCCTTAGCTTCAGCATCTTAAAGGAACACAAGTTGCAAGAATTTGCCCAAGATAATGGGAGGGGAAAGTAAAGTATTTTTCTAAAACACTGTAGGAAGCTACCTCCTTTGGATCTCACAGCTCTTTGAGTACACTGGACATTCACACCAGTAAGGTAGCCAAAGATATTTGTCATTTCTGACTCCTCCTGTAAGTTGAGGCACAAGTTACAGACTAGTTCCTTGAGCTTTAACCAGATGTAGGGGAGGTCACTTTTCAGACCATGAATTCAGGAGCCATCCTGAAGCACATTTAGCAGAAGAGACCCAGGATTACATTTTTCTACAGAATGGCACTGGTATTTTTGTGAGTACTTTCCATCTCCAAGGATGGGTTTGGTCCAGCTGCTACGTACGGAAAAATGTGTTTGTGTAAATGTTCCTCACTTTGCTGTCAACACCAAAACAGCTCATTTAAGTGCTAAGGAAACTAGAATGAAGTCCCTGGTGCCTAGATCAATAGTACAGGGGCATTACTGGATGATGTGATCTCACCAGATTGCAGGATTTATTTTTTTTACAACATTAGAGGACTTGTCAACCCTGAAGGGACTAAGGGAGGGAAGATGGAGAGGATGAAAACAACTGGATGTGCAGCACCGCAGGTTTAAAGCTCCAAGTCCCAGGGCTCTGCACACACAGTGCATCTGCTTAACGTCCTTGCTGCTTCTGGGCTTCATCCTGAGAACTGCTCCAGCACCATATATTGCAGAGCATCCCCCCCCTGCACTAGCATTAGGCTTTTCTTAACGTTCAGAGGGAAACAACAAAAGTTCCCCTTTTCTTTTACAGCTCTTTCACTTTCCGCCTAATGAAGGTGGAATATAAAATGTTGAAGGAAAAAAGCAGTTTTTCCCCTACAGTAGAATTTCCTTTTCAGTTATTTTTAATCTGACATCTGTTTTAACATGCACTCACACACTACACTTAATTTTTTCCCTCCCTTGTGTTTTATTATTTACCTCCTGTTCCAAAGAGATCACAAAAGATTACACTTCTGTGAATCAGTAACAGCAAGGGTGATGATATCTCTTACTTCTCACAACTTCTTTTTTTACTCTTCTGTTTTAACTTTATCTATATCATCCTGTTACTGCCTTCCCAGAGGCCTCGTTACAGTCACTGTCAGATGGGGTGATGGCATTCAATTGGTTTTTTGGGGATTTTTTGTGCTAACTAGAACACAAAGCACTTCTTGTTCAGAGCCTGGATAGTCGCTCTTTGCTCTGGTTCAATTCAGTGCCTCTAAATAAGGTAGAGAAAGAAATCATGCTCTGGGTCAGTCAGTGCCTGTACTTTGAAGAAAGCCCAAGACTCTGCTGAAAGCAGCAGAAAACAGACAGTGCTGAGACGTGCTTGCTTTCAGCCAGGCTTCTGACATGATGCCGGCTGAATGTTTCATTTCCCCTGGAAATGAAGATAACAACCTTAATCAACTTACGTGTAATTAAATTAAATCATGGAGAATACACTTTCTACAGCTTCTCCTCAAAAGCTAGTTGCTCAGGTCTGAGCATTAGAGTGGAGAAAAAAAAAAGTTCTCCATGGACTAGTAATCACTACAGACAGTTTTAGCACTTTCTACCCTCAGGGCAGCCTCTCAGGCAGTAAGAGCATGTGCTGATTCGTGCAGCCAGCAGGCATGATGGTAAGCCTTTGGCAGGCTCCTCCATCAGCCTATGTGTAAGTGGCAGGGACTCCTAAACTGGGGGATTACCAAACCACTTTGCCACTGGCCTTGACCCAGACGTATGAAGTGGTTGGCTGGTTTGCCTCTTTGTTACTAATAAATAGGTGAGAACTCATGTAAGTCTTTGAGCCCTCAACCAAAGAGGGACATGGACCTGCTTGAGTGAGTCCAGAGCAGGACCATAAGGATGCTCATCCACTTTGTGAGTTGGTTTTATATGACAGTGTACTGTATGCAGATGATGGTAAACTCCATCAGCTGAGCCTGCAAAGTTCCTTCCTCTACTCCTCCCATGCAAAAAGCACGACTTGAAAAAAACAAGTGTTGTCAATTCTGGTACAAACTCCTCAGTTTGTTAACATTCTTTAAAGTAATTTTTGTTTTCACCTCAGCTAATTAGGCCATTCTAAGGTGATACTTTTACAATTAACTGTTTTCAAACACTCCCTATGATCTTGGAGGTGTGAAACTGTTATGATTCAAGAAATCTTTGCTTTCAGAAGACCAAATTTTCTGCAGTTTCCAAAATTCAGCAATCCACAAGATTACCCCACTGACCAAAAAAGAGCCACTTAAAATCACCAGAGTCATTAGGAATGGCTAGAGCATCTTGTTGGCACTCCTTCACTGCATCAATGTTAACTTTCATTGAGGGATATTTAGACAACTTTGTCACGCTTTCTCTTGCTAAGAGGTTACTGTAGGTCCTCAAAGAAGGGGAAAGATCTGTCAGTTGTCTAGAACTGAGGAAAGGTCTCTATAGTGTAGCTGGTTGAGACCTCACAGTCTCCCATTACTAGCTTACTTCTGCTTTTAGGGAGTGCAAGGATTCCTTTCTTAATGCTTCTTTCTTTCCAAGTCCTACCACTTCTTAATTTGGCACAGTTCTGGTTTTCTGGGATTTTTAATAAACATGGTAAACCAGTAATTTGGCCTATGGTGTCTCTGAATATTAAGAATTCTCTTATCCTTGGTTGCCTAATTAAATAAGGACTGACCAGATGAACAATTCTTTCTCTGCTCGGCAGGTAGTTCGTTCCTTCCTTCCTTCCTTCCACTCCTACCACATGCTACACACAACATTCAGACATCAGCACTGGTAATTTCAGCAAAAGTTCACCAAGATTTGGATAAAACTTGCTGTTGTTGTTTTGTGTCTTTTGCCCCCAGGGAGGCACGAAGCCATAGTTCCAACTGAGCAAAATAAAAGTAGATCATTTTTCTGTCTCAGTAGCATGTGCTATAGTATATAATGTATGTTCTCTGCTTCACAAAAGAAATGAAAGAATGAACTTATATGACTGATGAAATAAAGATAGCAAAGTATTACTTGCCCCAGCTGATACACATGCTTCACATATAATTACTATTTAATACCTTTGTTTCCTACAAACCAGGATAAAAGCTTTCCCTCTCTCCCAATTCCCTCTTCTTGTAAATAAGCTGATGCAGAATCTTCTAGATTTGCAGTTTCTACTTTACTTTCTTCTTGAATTTATTCTTTTTTTTTTCAAAGTAATGTGGTCTATAAAATGAAGCTATTTAAAATCCTAAATGAATAAGTGTTATAAAAATAATAAATTAGTATACAAGACTGACTTGCACAAAACATATGTTACACTCTGAAATATATTTAGATGGGAGCGTATAATTGCCTGTTCCTTTTCTAATGGCCTGAAGCACAGTGCTAAATCTGAACTTTTCCCGAAGTCTACACAGTGACGGAGTGCTGCCCCCTCCCCGGTTCTTGAGTTCAGGTCCCCATTACTTTTCACATGCTGTCTGCAGGAGTGACATCCAGCTGCAGCACCCTTGATAAACCTCAACTGCTTCGAACCATGGGAACTAAATGGCAGCAAACAATGTCAGTGACGGGAAAGGTGGAGGAGAGGGCAGTGAAAGTGTAGGTCAGGGCTAACAACAGCAAGTGTAGGAGAACACACTGTGAGGGCTTCTATTTCACCATGGGTGAGGGTGCTATGCTGCTATGCTGGCCGAGACCTAAGATCAAATCATGTTAGTACCTGTATCCCCTGTGTTTGGCTCTCTCATGGACTCAACTGCTGGCCCTGCCCAGCTTCTCTCCACCTACAGCAGGGGCTCGGGACTCCCACTTCAGCTCAACACCACTCTAAGCTATGATGCAGGAGCAGTGGTCTCCAGACCTGCCTCTACCTCCAGGGTGGACATTGGACCTGTGCTGTTGGTATCTCCTGTATGGTCTCCTTGGCCATGCCTTGTTATATGTCTCCACCCCAGTCCACTGCTGCTCCTGATGGGAGACCCAGCACAGGTTCATCTCTTCCTACTGCCCAGGGCTGTCAACAGACCAACACCTGGCTGGTACCAGCAGCTTCTGTAGGAGTGAAAGACAAGGCTCTGGGTCACACTGGGAGTTCATACCCACAGACAGTATGAATGTAACTCACTCGAGTCAGACAGAATTTAACAAGCAGTCACTCCGTAACACTGAGCCTCCTGCTTATTCCTCAAAAAAAACCCACCCCAAACCAGGATCGAATGTCTTTACAGAGTCTGTTATTTTTACATATGTAATTTTTTTTTGCCCCAGAAATTACAGGTTTCAACAGAAAAATGTTTAAATTACTTTCCAATCCAGCTTCTCCCAGAACACTGGCTGGCTTGAATTTGCACAGTATTTCACACTCGTGTGTTTGCAATGCTCAAAGAAAAGGGAAGCAGCTACCTTTTGACTTTTCAGGAAGCTGAACCTCTCCCTCTGCAAATGGAGCTTGTTCCCTCTAAAACAAAGCAACCAGCAGCAGCCCATTTTGATGTGTGCACCAAAATGAAGGGTGGCTGTCAACAGAAATATAAACATTCCTCTTGGTAAGTTCATTAACTGACACGTAGCTCCTGTTGAAACAATGAGGTTGTTCTCAGAGGTACTCACGTTAAATAGTTAGGTGGCAAAGTTGTACCTGCATTAATTTTAAGGAACTACGGAGAGTCCCTCACCTAGAAACTAAAGCATCTCCAAAAGCATCTCCAAAAAATACCTTGTATCTTCACCCTAAATGTCCAAAAGACAACCAACAATGAGAAAGTATACTCTGTAAGTAAAGTGAATCTCTCTGCTATGAAAGTATTGAAAAACACTCTAATATTTATGCTGCTAGAGTTAAACAGCAGCAAAATACAATGTGTGGTTGCTGGAAGGGCAGAGGGTCAACCTGGCAAACACCTGGTGGGAGCTGACTTCAGGAAACAGACTGTATTTCTGTAAGCTAAGCAGAATTTTCCCCTAAATATGCAAACAGGCACTGGATTTTTCCTTCAGGAAACTGGCAGGAAAATCAGAAGGAAAACCTGCAGCAAAAAAGGCCACTTACCAAGAAAACAAACGTAAAAATATAGTCACTGCTCAGCCTCATTTTCAGCATTGAGACCTAAAGCAGAAAAAGGCTGTGAGCCTTGGACAAACTACTTCCTTGGAAATTAAGGCCTATTTCTAAGCACTGCACATAGGATTTGACTTTCTGTAGATGTTGTTTCTCTGATTATGATTTTTTTTCCCCTATTCAGCTTTCCTATCTGTCCAAGCTGTTCAGTAGAGCACTAGTGATTCAGGTGGTATAGCCAGATAAATAACTGAGTTATTATCTTCATGAAGTATAGATCTCTTTGCAATAAATATACCTTTGTAGCTTGATTTACAGCAAAATCCTCCTTCTCTTACTTCCCTGATGAGACCTACTTAAGTCAGTGAGACTAGTCATGATGATAAGATAATTAAGTTTTTAGCACAACTCTGGTTAGTGAGCAGAATGAAGTTCTGAAATAATGAAACTACTAGCTGTAGTCTGATATTCAAAAGTTGTTCATGATTTCAGTACTATTATTAATGAGCTCTGAGAAAAGTACTTTTTATATTAAAGCTATAAACCCTCTATAGGATAAAATTCAAATCACCTTTTAAATTAAAAAATTGCTTTTAGAATGACCAAGGTGAAGCCAGCATAGCAGTGACACCTGCAAAATGACACTCAAACCCCCTTACATTAAAATGCAAAGATCTGCATTAATGTGTTTTAAAATGACAGGAGACAGGAATGGGAGCTTCTAAGCAAGTTAGACTAAAATTTAAGAGTGAAATGCCTAAAAATAGGCCCCTGAATGCATAGTTAGGCACCTATATAGAGGCTGCTTGATTTTCAGTTGTTCTGATCACCCAGAGCTCCCATTAACTTCAGGAGCAACTGTGGATACTCAGCTGTTCTAGAAATCAAGCCACCTTTATTCAAGGGTCTAAATATGGATGTCTGTGCCCAAGTTTGGGGAAAAAAATGCCAAAAAAAAGAGGGTGTTTTTTGCTGCAGAGACATTTTATAGAAGAAAGTAATAGTCAAGTTTCATTTTCTCAGGTTACAATGCTAGAAAGTGAATCAACATAACAATTAATAGTGCAACATATTTGTGTCAGAAGGTTTTGTCTGAGGTGAATGGAAAGCTATTCCAAGATCTGTAGCTCTTAATTAGTAATCTGAAACATTATACAGATATTTCATACTCCGTGACTGCAAAGTGTTACCAGGCCACCTAAATCTTTTTCACAGTATTTCAGTGTTGCCATTAATAAGCTTTTCAGGCTAGTCGGAGGAAGACTTTGCAAGATTAACTTTGCAAATCTGTAAGTATTAACTATTTAACTATTTCAGAATTAACATTTTTTTCTGCTTTTGGATCAAGTACAACCAGCAGACTTGAGCATATTTTTATATACTATAAAATATGAAGAAGGGAAAATTAGTCTTTTATCATATGCACTTGGTTGACAGAAAACTTCTGAATGTTGTTTGCTTAAATATCTCTTTCGTAAAAGTAAACCTGAGTTGATTTTGTATCTAAGCCATTGCCAAGTCATGCTGAAGTGGATAAGAGCCAGTCACATGGCAGAAAATCTGCAAGAAAAAAGAAAATTTATGATGGAATTATATATGACTGTAAATCTGAAAATGTCAAGGATGTAACAAATTAAAGGCATGCCAGATGAAGATGATGGATATTTGTTTGTGTCTATGTGTGTGTGTGCATAAAATATGATGTAGTATACCTTTATATACTGGTTCATAGGATCTGAGCTAAGGGCTCTTGCTACTTTAAAAAGAAAAGATAAAAGCAATGACTTTTTTTCTGGAAAAAAAAAAGAAAAAAGCAATGACTCTTTTTGCTTTTAACTAAGCTTTCAAAAAGAGTAAGGTGGAAGATATTGCTTTACTCTCACTGTGATTTGATTTTGATCATTTCAGCATCATTTAATGATATTAAAAGTATCCAAAATTGCTTATGCTCTTCTCAACTATGTTGTATCCTTTGGGGTCGATACCCTGCGCCAGTGAGGTAAGTCGTGGGTAGAGAGGTCAGAACCTTTCTGCCCACCAGGAACTACACACTGCCACTGCACCTCACACACTGTTTTCCTGCCAGGAAACACAGCAACCAGCCTGCGCAAAAATAAAAGCAATTAGCAAAATGAGGCTTTGTAGGAGGCAATTGGTTGTCTTCCCCAGGAAATAATCAATATGCACAAACTTCTTTATCAGCGGTACCATATGTAGGGCAAGACGTGACTTTCTCCACAGCATGGAAATATATAATGAACAATTGCAGCACAGTGACACAACAGGGCTGTGAGATATCTTGAGGGTCAGCTGAACCAGCAACAGCTAGGAGTGCAGGAGAGGGCACTACCACGCATTTGCAAAAGACTCTGCAATTGTACAAACTGAGCCTCTTTGCTCACTGCACTGCAAACCTGGCCAAGGTATTTGCAAGTTGCTGGAATATGTCTGTAACAACAGGCGAAATGTAAAGAAATAGTGGTCTGGAAGTGAAAGTGTCTTTAATAATGAATTAGATGTATATTCTATTATCTTTTAAACAACACCAAAAAGCGTATTCTGCAACGACAGTAAGCCAGCACATTTAGAAATATTAGTTTTTCCCTCCATCGAGCTGAAAACCATTAAAAACTAACCTGTCTCTCAATGTCCTCCAGCAAACTACTGGCACCCAGGCGAAAGAGCTCTGGGGTTAGCCATTCCACTCCCAGCTCCTCCTTCACCAGCATAAGCCAAGTAATAGCTTCTTTTGCCGTCCGAATGCCCCCAGCAGGTTTAAATCCAACCTTTATATAGCAAAAAGAAGTGCAATACACATTTTCATTCATCAGCAACCCCAGAAGAGCAATCAGCATTTGTACACCTGCAGTCTCAAAGTGCCTGTGGTGTATGTAACAACTCTACTCAGTAAGTACCTGCCTGCAAACAGTATCAGCTCCAGACTAGTGCTGGGAGCTATCAAGCTTCAGCCATCAATGTGGAAGATAACATTTTCATCACAAGACATGGCAACTGAGGGAGTAATGTTTTTGACCCCAGTGCACCTTCAAAGGAGGTGTGTTTGAGTACTTAGCCCACAGCACGTATTAGGCCAAGGGATTTAAGCAGGACCTGGGATATCTGTGTATCACTACTGCCCATGTTGTAAACTAATTCCAAATATATAACAACAAATATAGTACAATATAATAAAGATGCTGAAATAAAAGCATGTGAGGCAGCTGACTCATGGGGAGAGTGGTGAGAGATGGCTGCTCTTTATAAGCAGACTATGCACCAAATAATACATGATTAGGATGTACATTCAAACCCATCAGAGGTTTAATTCTCACTAAAATTTTCCAAATGGGAATTAAATTAGGTCTGACTTTAAAAAAAAATGAAAGTTTTGTGTTTCACAGGAACTGCAAAACTTCCCTCCCAACACACTCTACTGATAAGCTTTCAGTCACTTCATATGAGATAAATGTCATATTTGGTCAGGGGAAGTGCCATGCAAGTAGAGGCACACATGTCAAGAAAAACATATCTTTGAGGTAAAGACTCTTTTGAGGCCCTTGAGCAACCTGCTGTGCAGAGGCAGCACTAAGGTGACATGGCATGAACCCCTAGCAGCAGTCTTTTGGTTGGCTGCAATTTAAACACATCTCGTCAAAAATTTTGTCACTTGTATTCGCTAAAATGTGGCCTGTAGCAGCTTGCTAACCTCTTGAAAAAACAGGAGAGCTAGCAAAGAGTGTTTCTGTATTAACAAAATATAGTAATTGCATCTGAACAATCTGTACAGTAGCACGCGATTCTTTCTACGTTTCCTTCTGCCATAAACCTTTACCTTCCATACTTCTTCCTGGCAGCTGCTTTCTGCAAGAATTATCTTTCTGATTTCTACCTATTTGTTCCTGCATAATGGGTTCAAACTTAAACATGGAAAGTTTAGATTGGATCTGAGGAAGAAATTCTTTACTGTAAGGGTGGTGAGGCACTGGAATGGGTTGCCCAGGGAAGCTGTGAATGCTCCATCACCGGCAGTGTTCAAGGCCGGGTTGGACATAGCCTTGGGTGGTATGGTTTAGCGGAAGGCATCCCTGCCCATAGAAGGGGTGTTGAAACTAGATGATCTTAAGGTCCTTTCCAACCCTAACTATTCTATGATTCTATGATTTCTTTGTACTTTATGAATATAATAATGGAATCAAAACGTATCTGTTTTTAAATGTGTTTGGTACTTTTTGTTATAGTGATTTCAGGACAAACAAACAAGAACAAATCCTTCTCTCACTCTGAAGCATTGTGATAACAGCATATTTCCAATAAGATTATAAAGAACAATAAAAGGAAAAGATTGATAAATCCAAAACATGAAGACTGGGTTTTTCTGTGGATGGATGGATGGATGCAAATTCTGAAAACTCTTTACAAAAAAAGCTTACAAAGACAAGCTTGTCCTTCATTTACCAGCTTTCCAAATGGCACATCTGACTGTCATGAAAAGGGAAAAAGGAAGGGGGGTTGGAATTTAATTCAAGAGCAGTACAAAGTCCAGCTACCACTTTCCTGCTGTTTCACAGCATTTCATTATTTTGCTTAATAAGTTCATCTCCTAAAGAATTTTCTCTTTACCTTATATTATTAAAAGTAATAAGTTTTTCTGGATTGGGGGTTTTCCCAACAGAAAAACCAATTTATGTATGTCCTTCAATAATGACGGGAAAAGATTATCTTCCATTATATTATACACTTTTCATATCACCACCACAGCTTATCAGTCAATAAATGTTACTCCTCAACTTGTTCCTTTCCTTGAAGAAGTTTAATTTCTGTATTAACCTGTTTTTCCAAGCCAACGCCTTGCTAGAAAGCATCCCTACAGCCGCAAAATTAGTTTGTTAAAGAAGCCATTTAGATATCTCTTGTCAGTGATAATATTGTCTTCAGTTAATAAAAGCACATAAAGTCAGTTTACATCTAATTCTCTGACACACAGATGCACACAGGCATAAGCACTCATTCTTGATAACACATTTTAAACCATGAATGCATCCTTTTAAAGCAAAAGGTGAATTCAACATTTATATCCAATTATAGGTACAAAGCTGTGTTAATGCAGCAGAGCCCAACCTCTGGCACACAGCTCCTATAAGCAGCACCAGCACCGAGGTGAGTCACCCAGCCCCAGGGATCCGCCTCAGGCTGGGCGCAGTGACCATGTTTCCGCAGAAGCAAGACTATCCAAGCTGCTCGAGTTGTGGTGTGTCAGAGGGAGATGCAAGCTGGGGAAGGGAGGAGTGAGAATAGCCCAGGGATCACAATGGCCTCATTTAGATGACCACAGAGAACAGATGGATGAATGTCTAACCTATCGTCACATTCTCCTCTAGCTTCAACAGCCCCTGAAGTCATCTCAGCCCCTACTCTCATCCCATGTCCTAACATCATATCTTTGAAAGGCCACTTCCAGAAGGGTCAGCTGGAGAGGACAGAAGGGTGACCCAGAAATGTGAGTCTTTAGAGATACTATTTTCTCTCCTGAGGCTGCAGGTGAGACAAAGCCTGCTGCTGAACATCAGCACCGGACCTCACTTGCATGTAGATAAAGGAAGTGAGAGGTGACTTAAGCCTTCCTGAATAACCTCCTCCTTTCTCACTGCTTCAGCACAAGCATGGATGCATGGATAGCTCATCACTGGCTCTGCCATACTTTCTTCCCTGCTCCTTGCATCCACTAAACTCATTTGACACTGACATGACAGATAAATGTCACAGACCAGGACATAATGTTTTTCTGGCCCCAGTCCCTCCCTCCTTCCATCCCACACAACAGGCTCCAACTGGATCTGCCTTTTTGTCCCTTTGGAAAGTCCCTTTGGCAAGGGAGGAAAGAACAGAATTTATTTCTTGGGTTGTCAGCACAAAGTCAGAAAATACACTGTGTACACTGGACAGACTCTCAGTTGCTGTAAATTTGCATAGCTCCACTGAGGTTTATGGGAGTATGCCAATCACTACCAGCTGGAGATGATAATTTAAATGGTGAAACAAAATTCAAACCCAAATGCAGCAGGGGATGCACCAAGATTGCATTAGCTTTTAGGGAATGAAGTGACAGTTATTCAAGGGAGGAAAGCCAAAAGTGCCTTTTGGGTTTGTTTTTTTAATCACTGGAATAATAGCAAATCAAATGAAACATACAAGACAGAAGTCCCATTACCTATGGCTCCTACACCCATGGAAGCTAATGTGTGTGGATTTATATGTTCTGCATTTTGAAACCGTTACAGTCTTATTTCCTTCTGAATAAGCCTGTTTGGTTCATTTTTTATAAAGATATCAAGAATTACCTTGTAGCCAGTTTGCCAGTAGAATTCTTTTATGGCTCGCATCATGACAACTCCAACTGGAAAGGTCGCATTTTCTACCTCCTTTCCTGTAGACGTCTTTATAAAATCAGAACCTGAAAAGTAAAAAGCTTTATGGTAGTTTTAGAACAAAAGCCATTCCATACATATGTAGTTCATGCCCCCACTACATGAACTTATGCTTCACAGCAATTATGAAGCATTCCTTTACACGTATGTCCCTGTGGTGAAAGTGATAACCTTGCAGTTGAGGAGGCTGGAGCAGGAGGAAGATACCCATCTGGTTTTACAGCAAGTGAGACATCCCAGTAGCTAAATGAATATCCAAGCTCTTAATTCTTTGCTCTAGCTATCAGACTAACAATCTCTTCAGGCCAGTCCAATATAATATATGTTCCTGTACAGACACTCAGTATATGCATATATATGTATGAACAGGAACGTGTCTAACTACAACAATGGAAATTATTTCCTCCAAATAAATTCTAGATTAAATCAACTTTGTAGCACTTCCTCAAGGATCTTTCTGAATACAATATATAGGGTTTTAATTAAATTTTGCATCTATTTAGTCTCACATTTGACAGTCTAGTATTGTAACTCCTGCAGCTATTTAAAGTGAAAGGAATCCCATGTGTATGTATGAAACCAGCTGTGTAATTCTGTAAACAGGGTAAAAACTCTCTTACGCATTTTGCAATTGTAACACTGCAAATTACTATACTTAATCCCATGGTCTGAGATAATGCAGTAAGAAGGTCAAAACGTCTGTGTTATTTAAAGGAGAGTTAACCTTGACTTGTTTTTCCTGCCTTCTCAGTTGTGAATAGTAGTCTCGACTACCAGTCCTGAATACTTCTATACTATTCTTGTGCATTCTTCTTGTTCTTGATTGGCTTAAAATGAATCCTGAAGCACAGTATAACAAGAAGTTAAAAAAGTGAACCAAAAAATTTGCCTTGCACTGTATGATCCTGCACTGACACAATAAAATGACAAAACTTTAATAGCATTAGTGCGCACTTCATCCCTGGGAACCTACTTCTTAGAAAAGATGTACTATGGGATCATTAATTATCAAAAGTAATCAGGAAAAGAAGAGGGATAATTCAACCATTGTGTAGTAATGCATCATCCGCTTAAGGCAATTGGAACTGCATCTGCTTCCACTTCAGATCTGGCTTAGGGTCCATTTTATCTCTTATTTGAATGATGATACCTCTACAGCATTCCCTAGGGTAGGCAAGGGAAGTTTCACTACTGGCTCAAACTAAAGAGTTGCCTAGACTACACTCTGACAGTGTGCTGCAGCACACTCCAGAGACCCGCCTTCCTGATGACACTGCCAACTGGCACACAGCTAGGTCTCAGCCTTGACAGTATTAAGACAAAGCTGGGCATATTCCTGTGCCCTGTGACTTAAACACAAATGCTATCACTAACGCTGTGTTGGGTAAGAGCACAGTTTTCTTTGTAGGCTTCCTGTCTAGGCCCATGGGTGATTAAACTGCACCCTTCTATGACAGTTTCCATTCCAAAGAGAAACAATTTTTTGTGGAAAAAGTTCTAACTGCAGAGAATGTGCAGTGCACAAAAGAGGCAATTAATAGCTGATTGAGCTTTGCAAAGAATGGAGCACAGAGACAATTGAGTTACATATTTCAGAGCTACTGCATTCCAGAGAGACACTATGGACATCTGATAGTCACATTAAAACAAGGAACAGTGGAAGTGAAACTTCAACATCGCCAAATTATATTTTTCATTTCCCTTTTGAAATGTAGCATTTAAAAGTCCTTCAGTGCAATACTTTCCATTTTTTCTAGTATAAGGTAAGTCAAAGCTTTTATAAGTCTTATAATTACAAGTCTCTATGGTACAGTTTCATTAAAAACTTTCATTAAACAACAGCTGCCCTTGTATATGGTCTCCTAATCAATTTGGTCAAACAGAATGACTTCTAATCAGCTGTTGATAAAAATAGAAGATGAAATTTTAATTCTAATAGATTAACTACAAACTCAAGATAGTCTTCAAAATCCATCTAGCTCTATTCTCCAGTGGATTTAACGACTATTCAGCAACTCATTACTAAATAGAACAAGATGAACATTTTCCAGTTCATTAAAGAAATGTACTATGTATTTTTGCATTGTCCTCATGATTCGTTACAGGGAGTCTTAATTACAAGATAATGGATAATGGTTATTAAATGCAGACTCCAGTAATGAAGCTCTATTCATTTGCGAGCCTCAGAGACTGCAAAGAGGGGAAAATAAAATTACTAGCTTCAAAAGATTAACGGGTCAAATTATTATTCAATTTTGAAAATCTCATTCAGACTTCATAGAAACAAGAAGAGATTAAAAACTTGTATTAATACAAAAGTAGTGCATTTATATATTTATTTTTAAATAATATCTTAAGGCTATTACCAGAATAATCAGCTTTAGATATGATTATTAGACAAACATACAGCCAATTTAGTAGCATCCTCTAACAATGAAAACAATACATTTTTATTTCCTGAACAAATTCTATTTATGACACAAGAGCTTGCTAGCAGGATTGCATGCAGCCTCCTGCAGATGACAGAAGATGCATGCTAGCAGAGCATGCTGAAATGGAAGGTGCTATTAATGTTCAGATTTCAGGAATGAAAAGGAGGAATTAAAAAATATGGCTCCTGACATAAAAGCACCTCAGTAAGTAGACTTTATGCCAACCTTATAACAATAAGGGATTTTCATCAATTCTATTTCTTATTCAAGTTTTCAAAAACAAGTCTAAGGAATGAAGTTCAGCAGGAGTTTCATCTGGAAATTGATAATTCAGAAACTGACTTTTATCACCTATCATCTTCTCTTCCTTTTAATGTAAACAATAAAAAATCAAGGCTAATATTCAAACACATGCAGGATGTCTTTCCCCTTCCCTAGAGTAGGTTACATGATTCAATTAAAGATTAAATCAAAAACTTAAAAAGAGTTCTTCAGGGTAGATTTCTGGGCCCAGTGAGCCTGAAGAAGGCCACACTTTCTATTTTTTTCCAATGTGCAACTGCAACATTACATTGCCTTTCAAGGCAGAAAGTCATTTAAGACTCATTGAATCAGTAAAAAGTGGTGACATCAAAGCCTTCTTCTAACACAGCAGCATTATATGCCTGTGTTAGATGAGCTTGCTGCCAACCTAGTAACCCACCTATGTGTCATACATTACACACCACAGCCTGATAAACACAAACTGCATCGTTTTAACCAGAGATAAAAATCTGCAAAAATCTTAAGTGTGAACGGAGAGGCTCTTTAGTCAGCAGCAATGGAGCCTTCAGTGCCACTGGGAGCCTGATCACTTGGGCTTCAGTCACATGCTTGTGAAATCAGCTAGACTTTTTAGCAGGGCCTATTGCAATGGAACAAGGGGTAATGGTTTTAAACTAGAAGAGGAGAGATTCAGGCTGATGTGAGGAAAAAAATGTTTTAAAGCAGGGGTGTTAAAACACTAGCATAGGTTGCCTAGAGAGGTGGTGGATGCATCATCCCTGGGAGACATTCAAGGCCAGCCTGGATGTGGTTCTGGGCAACCTGATCTAGTTGAAGATGTCCCTGCTCATTGCAGGGGAGTTGGACTAGATGACCTTTGAAGGTTCCTTCCAATGCAAACTATTCTATGATTTTATAATTTTAAGATATTAAATTCTGTCTTCCCTTGTACTCTCAAAGCCCATACACACAAAACCCTCACCCACTGCACTTTACCAAAGACAACCACAATGAAAAGAAAATCAGTGTCTTCATAGTGGGCTGCCTGAGTCCATGCCTAGAGATCAAGATGAAGTTCATTATATTATTTCTATTCTAGATACTCACACAGCCTTATTTATGGTAGCACCTGAGCAGACTTGTATTGCTGAGGTATACAGAAGCTGAGTGTCTTGCCCAGGGCCTTTCAGCAAGCATCTGACAGAGCAGGGATTGAATGCCTGGATCTCCCGAAGGCCAGAAGAGTTACCATGACTGGTCCACCCTACTGCCTTCTCTTACATCATCTCAAAACACTACAAAGCTCCCTAGTCCACGTAACATTGAAGCAGAGCATGAGAACTGCAGATCTTACTTAGACGACAGCATTCAAGAAACACACTCTGGTTCCATAATTAAGCAATAAGGAATAATAAGCAGTACAGCAAACATGGAGTAATCACAACCTTTTGGTTGTGAAGCGCTTCAAATACCCTTGGGGAATTATTACCTCCTGATAACTACAGACTCTCTGTTGTTGCCTTATTCTTAATAAAAAACAAAGATGCATCTGGCAGTTTTAAACAATAGTTTAGGGAGAGATGCTTGCAAGGGGACAATTATCCCATGCTACTTTGAAAATACTTGCAATGAGCACAAATATATCTTGGTTGCTGCAACTCAGATGTAAGAATATGCGGTGACATAGGGTGAACACATACTCTTCCAAGACTTTTAGAACTGGTGGTAGAAAGAGGCATGCTGCCGAGGGGACTTGCAAAAGCTCCTGCTGTTTGTGCTGACAAGGTAGCAATGATAAAATATTACATAATCTGATGTACATAAAGTCATCTTTCTGGTTTATGAGTACCTAAAATAAAGGTCTTAAGATTCACACACATTAGCCTGACTAGGGGCAACCAGGTTATCAACCCTTTGAAAATAAGAGGCAAGGCAAGACATAAAAGGCTAATGTAGCAGCTAATTCTTGTCAGTTGAGTCATGGTAATAGTCCACTTATATGTTCTTATCCTACTCCAGGGGAAATATAAAATAAATTCCCCGCCAGCTTAACTTTGTTGTTGAGAAGAGAATATGAAACTGCAACAACGCACTTTAGCTCACCAAGTAGCTTTAACTCCATCACACATGGCTACACTGCCAGACCACTGGTTAAGTGCCTACATATGTTCTCACATGCCTATGTCTAAGCTATTGCTTTGGAAAATACTAGTTTATAACCTAGTGTTTTGTGAACTGCCTATTTTCTGCAATTCTTTTTGGAAAAGTGCCTGCACAAAGAGGGGGTTAGGAGGGGAAGAAAGAAATCAAATCATAGGACTCCATGTCTAATGTCTGTTTACAAATCAGACAATTTTTCTAATGACCCATCGTATCATCTCAGCTTGGTTTCCAAGACCCAGAGTGGATGCTTTCTCTCTTGTATACTACCTACTGTTAACAGGCATTCTGCAGGCCAAACGATGCCCTTAGGAACACTTATGCAAGCACACAACGGGACAAATTATTAAGTTCATAGTAATGCAAAATTCCCTGTCAATGATGGCTGAAAGAATTCAGTATTGCTGAATTATGCATAGCTCGCTAATGCACCATTATGGTGTCTACCACAGGTCTCCATAGAATACTATTACTTAATTAGTATTAGTTTGCTGTGTGTTCATTTAAAATGTGTTTCTTCAGAAGATTCAACAGAAGCATACATACTACATCCTGTTCCTTGGCTATATGGCATGGGCTCTTACTATTTTTTAAGTATTTCTTCCAATCCAGTCTCTATTTGGTATGGTGAAAGAGAAGACAAATAACTGTCACTCACTCCAGGCTCAAAGGCCACAGCCGGAATCACTGTCGATGGGGGCTCTTTGCTTTAGGCTTCAAGCCACACTAAAGTGCAGTTAGAAACCTGCCCCAGTCCCCTCTCAAACTGCCCAAAAGACATGTTGGGAGATACCAGGATGCAGAAGCAGTTCAGGCAACTACATGCTGCTGGAAGAGCCATTAGCTCTAAGATGTGTCTGTTCCATCAGCAACCAATATACCTGAAAAGTAAGGGGAAGGGAGCAGGAGAACCACAAACTGAAAAAAGCAGAAAGAGTGTGCTACTGGTGAGCATTGCCACAGCACCTGCATAAATTCTAGTGGAAGCATTCCACAGCATGCATGGAAGCACAGAACCACAGACCTGTCCTGTCTCATGGTCACCACCATCTCCACAAGTACACAGGAGCTGCCTCTAAAAAAGGCAGTCACATCTTTCAACACCTGCTTCTGACTCTTTGCTGCAAAGATAGTGATGGCTGAATTCTGCAGATTGCCCTAATGTCCAAAAGACTTAATTTGCATAAAAAAAGCTAAACATTATAAAATAACACATTGTCTCTGCACAGGGATATGGATGTGGTCAGGGGCTAAAAAGGGGATGGTGACTTTCTCTGCTTTGGCAGAGTATTAGTGTCCCACATACAGCAGTTTAAGACATGCTGAGTGTTTAACAAGGAACCACAACATTCATTCTCCTCACTTTACCAGTAACACAGAGGTTGCTGCTAAAACCGGTTGCTGTTCCTTTATGAAGCAACATAAAGGCTAGCCTCTCCTTACGATTAGATGAAGGCACTCAGATTCTCAGCACTCAAGTCAAATGCTGGGTGAAAAAGGAAAATCCTGTGGAAGAAAGTAGACTTTTCAATCTCACCCTTTAAGCTTCCTTTACAAATACTCAATTGCATTGCACCATTTACTTGTTCACACTTAAACTAATCTAAACAATTACAAACTATCCTAAACTGTGATATAATTAAAACAGCACTGATCTAGGTCAGGCATTTTCCCTGTTGGCATTCTAGGTTTTGGATCAATGTATCCCAGTCTCTCAAAATGTTGTTCAGTACATTACATATTATGGGCTGAGGCTAAAACCCCTGATATATCTACCAGCAACAGTACCACAATTTGGAAGAAAATAATAAATATGCATGACTGCTTAGAATCATGGTACTACATGCTATATTACATACTGTGTTTTAGCAGCCACATTTAGCTTTTCGCTTTTTAATGTTGATAGCAACTTCGAAACAAATAACGTTAACATTAAAACTCAGGTATGCTTATATATTGCCTATTAGCTTGTAATGAAATTACTCAAATTGAAGAAATAGCTGTTTAAAATCCACTTGGAAATACTCCAGACTGAACAAAGCAAGTAAGAAATCAGACTACTTTATCAAGATGGTGCTGTGAACTTTAAAGATTTTTTTTAAAAAACAAACGTAATACAGCCAAAATCATGACACTTCAGTGTCATTTTGAGTGTTTTTTCAACACCTCATGATAAAAGCAGTTTAAGATTCTGTTCTGACTCTAACCCAGAAAAAGGCAGGATTGATTTTCACAACTTAAAAGTCATGTCTTAATGCCACAGAGAGAATCTGTCCAGCATCCAGCCTCTTTGTCATGCAGAGGTCAAACAGGCAGCATTGGCCCCTTTTCCACACTGTTCCCTACAGAGAAAGAGGCAGCTGGCAAAGGTGGAGGCTTCAGTACTGGGAGGATTTCCTGTACCCAAGGCATTTCCCAAGAGCACTTTGTGGCCAGTGTCAAGGTACCACATTTCATCCAACTTGTCTATGATGTGTTTGTTTCCCCCAGGCTTTTACCAATCAGGTAGAATAGGTTACTTAGGGGCTTCAATAGAGGGCTGAATATTCCATTTCCAGTGATCATCCAATTACAAGGAAAACATTAGGTACTTTTAATTTCATTTTTATGATACTTTAAAGTCTTCAATACAATCAACTCACAAGCACACAGAATCTATCATGGACTTCCTAGGCACAGGCGTTGGGCATTCTGCTGATGCAACAAACATTCAAAGGGTAACAATTTGGAAGGCCTTACATTTGGCAGCGTAGTAAAATGGCAATCTGTGACTGTTTTAAAAGGTACTGATCTCACCCACAGCTCCTGCCTCCCAGAAGCTTTTGCCCCTCAGAACGTTTCTTTCTTCTTCTCCACCTTGATAATTTGACATTGGGCAAAACTGCAGAAGCCCATTCACATAGGCTGCAATGCAGGTGAGAACTTCCAGGTACTGCAGATGCTTTCACCACTGTCAGTAGGGTTGTTTTACAAGGTTTCCAGCTCTTCAGGTAGCCTGAATACAAAAAAAGCCTGCCAGTCCTCTTCAATAAAAAAACAGGTAAAACCCCTGACTGTGCAGCCACACTGCAAGCAGCAGGCACCTCTCTGCTGGGGTCAAGCAAAGACACATTTCTGTCTTTTTAATAAATCCTTTTTTTTTTCCCCCACTGTATTATTAACGATGCTTACATGGAAAAACTAACAATTTTATTTCAAAGGGATGCTTTATGAAGGCATGTGGCTGATAAATTCAGTCAAGACTTTTCTGGCATAACAATCTCCTGAGCACTACTTTAAAAAATTAAAGAAATCAAAAAGACACTTAAGCATCACTAGAAATAGGCAGCAACTCATAAAATGGCATTTAATATGCTGGGGCAATAGTTTCTCTACCTACATTTATCGACAGCCTGTGTGCTGATCTGGTCACAGACTGCAATCATGGTAAGCATCTCAAACCAAAAGCACCAAAATAATAAAACAACCTCCTGGGTTTTGGTTAAAAATAACTGAAACTGATATAGAAATGTCCATTTTGTTAGCTCACTGGCAAATGAAAATGATATGATGATATTTCATTCTTCAAATCTACATTTTATATATAGGCTTTATATTTTTAAAAACGTACATTAAATATATATTATTATTTTGTACTTGGCATTCCACTCTTCTTATTGAAATACTGTGACTAAAGAAATTGAGCATCAATCTCTCTTTGTGTTAGATGCATAAGTATCCTCATAGGTATTTAGTGGAAAGTTATTAAATGTCACTATTCATTGAGACAGTGCATTTTATGTCTTTCTTACAGGGGGAAAAAAAAAATCCATCTAAAGTTTGTAGCTTTGCATGGCAGTATTTCAGAGCCTCACTTTGTTACCAATGGCTTCTTCGTCCACACTTACATGTTCAGAAATAGAAGTGGTCAAGCAAAACATTACTTGTACTTTACCAAGTTGTCACTTGCCAAACTGTAGTGGTAGTGATGGTGTCACCATCACACTGGCAAGCACGACCACCAGGTCTGCAGCTTTCCATCTGTAATCCTAAGCTTCTGACATAAACAGCAAAAAGCTGCAGAACCATCTCCCCATGTGAGCTAGGTCCTAAGCATGCTTTGTTTTGGTTGTACAGAGCATAACAGTATTCAAAGCTACCCAAGGTTACATTCCAAAGAAACATATACTTGATGGGGCCAGACCCTGCCTCAGTGAAAGAACAGCCTTGCAAGATTAACTATGACCTCTAACAATATCTGAATTGGCATTAATATTTTCTGTAGTGACTGTAGTTGTTCAGTGTTAGGGAGTGGGATCATAAGACATAGAATCATAGATTCAACTGGGTTGGAAAAGACCTTTAAGATCATCAAGTCCAACCATTACCCCAGCACTGCCATGTCCACCACTAAACCATGTTAGCAAGAATCTTGTTTACACAGTTTGTGAACACTTTCAGGGATGGTGACTGCACCACTGCCCTGAGCAGCCTGTTCCAAAGCCTGATCACCATTTTAGTGAAGAAATTGTTCCATATTTTGTGTTTCATATAAAAAAAAAAGTATTATTTAAGTTCAAACACAATCTGTGAGGTTTCTGGTTTTAACAGCAGTCACTTTAAGTAAATTTTGGTCACACCATGAGACTAAAAATCAGTAAGTTTAAAAACCTGTCACATGGTTCTACCTCCCCCCCTGCCTCCAATAGTGAGTGATGTGTACTTTTCAATAAAGCAGCTGCTTTTCACAGCAACTGAATCACAGCGGAAGTTACATGGAATTATGTGTTCAGCATTTCTCTACATCAGATCACAAAGATATCTAATAAGTATTTACATTGGAAAACACTGGAGTATAGCAGTGTGCGGATCCGTTATCTATCCAACTAAGCACAGTATTTACTTTGCTAAGTATTTTCGGCAGAGTACTTTAAGGCCTGCAGACATCAGCCCAAAGCAAAACCACATCGTCTCCATTTAATTACCTATCTTTTCAAACCTACTGTGATCAAAATGACTGGTTTAAACAAAATGCATACTAGTAACGGGGGATCATTGTTAACTAGCAAGCTAGGGTGTGTGTATGTGTACAAGTTCAGAAAGAAAAGATGAAAAGATGCTGCTGCATGCCGTTTGCTTCCCCAATGAGAATTTATAAAGGGGAGTGAAAGTGCAGTATCAAGTGAATTAGCAAGAATTAAGAAGATTAAAAACCCAGGAACCAATGATGTCTAAGAGAGATGGAAAATGGATTAAGCCCTAAAAAGATAAAATTATTTAACAACTTATTAAACCAGTTCATCATTGTAATTAAAATCCAAGTGCCTACCAAAAAGTGGCACAAGAAAGGTAATTATTTATGAGGAGGCTTTAAAAAGCCATTTATTGTGAATTTGCAGGAGAATCGGCCTGAACGAGTTGGTAGTAAAAAGAAATTGTTTGTTTATTCATAAAACTTATTTTGGTCTAGCATACCACTAAGAAACCCTAACATCTGCTCAATGGCAGCTGCAAGTAACATTAGGAACACTCAGTCAATTTATATCTTTCCTTTTTATTAAAAAATAAACAGGTGTTTTTAAATTATTCACTAGTAAATTAACATAAAAATCAGTGCTGTAGCAACTCACATTTTGTGGAGTCTGCAGCCTTTGCATGATTGTGATGATCTGAAACTTTCCACATTTCACTGACTACCTTACTCTTTATGTGATGTCCCACCTAATTTGGAAAATGAAAATGTAGAAAACCTATAAGCCATATTGAAGTCACAACCATTAATAATATAGAACACATAGCCAATACCTCAAATGCCACATTAGTTGCTTCCTTCCAACTTGAACGAATTCTATTCTTACCTTCCCTTTGCCTTTTGCCATTTAAAAATTCCACTCTAATAATCTCAGATCCAATCCCGCTTCTGTCTTCCATGAATGAGACATTAGACAATAACCTGAATTGGTAGAACCTTTCTCTTAATTATTTCTGAGAAATAAAATGCATCTGAGTTACTAATTAATAATTATTTGTTCTCATCTGCAGCAATAGATTGCACAGTGCTCTAAATGTTCCTGTGTTTCACTCCAAAGCTGTGTTCTTCAGGCAGTAAAAAAGGAATGGGAACACTTCAAACCTAAAGGCTTCTCTTTACCCCTCACTAATACCGGTTTTGGTTTTCCTTTTCACTTAATCTCTCTTGAACATTTTAACAGAAAAATATACCACTTTCTTCCCATGTTTCTCTCCTGCCTTTAGTTCTTGCTTTCTAAAACAAGCAAGTCCCTGCAGAAGAACTTGCCAAGTTGTCCAAAAGCATGTTTACTAGGATTATTTTGGTTTACCTCTAAGTAACAAACCAGCATTTCTGCAGTATGCTCTGGAGACTGCTAGTATAAAGATGAGTTGTAATTCTAACCCAGGCTCTGGAAATCGCTGAAAATGGCATCAGTGTAACAGTACAGGATCCATCCATCTGAAATTCCATGCTGCAACCGGCAACCAAGCAAACTGCTGAGAAGCTAAATTTACTTATACCCAGAGTAGCTGCAAACACAGCACCTGATTACAACACAGATGTAACCACTTAGCTATCAACATCATGCATATGATATCTTGTTATAAGAGTTATACCTGAAAATGCTATCCCTTCTCTTACTGGGGACTAGAAGCCATGAGAATCATGACATCCCTTTCCATCACACCCCACCAAGCTGCTTTCTCATCTTTCATTTCAAGCTCCATTTATGTGTAAGGCATTGTATTTCCTTTGAGGTCTCTACACATCCAATTTCCAGGACCAGTGGGAAGGAGGCTTTTTAAGATATATGTTTCATAATTTTGTATTGCATAATTTAATTTTATAAATTTAATCTGCTGCACAGAATATGAAACGCTATCATCTGTTTCCTTTGTGGTCCATTAAAGATGCATTTACAAATCTTCTTGATTAACCACAAGACTTCACCTTAGCAGATTGGCTGGTAAATTGGACATTGAATTGGCATGGTAACTGCAAAGATTATGGAAGGAAGACTTTTTGCTCAAGAAAAAGTCCTGGCACCACCAAGGAGGAATCTTTTCTACATCGTAGATTTAGGGAGAACTTCACTTGAGAAACCAGCCACAGTTCTACACTGCAGGGAAATCACTTTATAGTACAAATGCCAGAGGGGAAGAAACATGAAAGGTGCAAGTGACAATCAGATGTCAGGTCCTTGCTGACTTGCCGGGAAAACTACGGACTTTGCTGTCATCTTTGTCTTTGAAAAAATTCTCTCAAAAGCAGGACTATTACAGACAGGTCCAGGAAAGCTACTGTCTCTGGTAACTATAAAGTAAGCATAGTCAGAAACTAGAAATTGTTTTATCTGAGAGACGTTGAAATTAAAACCTTTAATTTCAGAAAAGGATTTCTTTTTTCTTTTTTAAAATATATAAATCAGAAGCATTTCTCAGAGGATGAAATCCCAGAGTACAGTACCAAAGAAGGAACATCTTCTGCTCTTTTCTTTGCCTTCCCAACATGGTTTACACTTTGGCAACATGAATCAAAGGACTGCAGAAAGCCTGGGAGACGGGTTTCAAGCAACTCAGGTACCTACCAAGGAAGTTCAAGGCCCTTGTGCAACTCAACAAAAATACTGCAAGCAACTACGGAGGCAAGCTGGGAAAAGCCACGAAGCTCTCTTCTGAACACAGCATGATACAACCTGGCAGTCAGCTTGGGTATTCAGCCTGTTTTTCTGCTCTTACTCATGTAACACTTCTAAATACAGTGTTAGCACTATTAGGACGTGAACTGTTAAAAGTTAGTGCATATCTTTATATCGATCTCTATATGTTTTAACATCTAGTTTACCATAGTAAACTATCCACAACCTCCTTATGCCAAACTTCTTGTTTCACATAACTATTTTTGTCCCACTTTTGTGTCTCAATATGTATTTCACTTATGCTTGAGTCCATGTCTTGTTACGCTGCTCTTTTCCACTGTAATCCTGCTCCTTTTTATACAAATGAGTGTCCATGGTGTTTAAAATAACCTATTGTTGTTCAGGACCACATAACCTATTTTTTCATTCAACATCTCTCTTTAGAAGGCTAATTTTACATTTCTGCTGTCATGAGCATATACCTTCAAACTACATAGGCACAATCACTAGGCCCTGGCGCCTTAAAAATAATAATAAAAAAAAAAAGTCCAGGACTTACAACCCTAGAATCATGTTTAGCTTATTTCCACATCTACATTAAGTTTCTGTTAAGGGATTATTTTCTAACTGGTGTTCCTACTTACTGCCTCTTAAAAGATACTTTAATATTTCATAAGCCAATTTTGTATAATTGATAGATACAGTAAATTAAAAATTTATTTTTATTTTTTACTGGTTTAGTAGAATTTAACACCTGCTGTTGCCAGAATAAAAAAAAAACACAAACAAACCTGAAATGTCAGAGAAATAAATCGTACCCTGCACATCTATTGATTTTACATAATATTTCCATGTTTTAAAATTGCATTTTCTCAAATCATTACCTTCTATAACTGGAGCTTCAAAGAAGCAAAATTTTTTGCAAGGAAGCCGTGTTATTTTGATGGCATGTTTGACTAGAACTATTCACTGTGCAAAGATTTCTGAGCCTGAGGTGACATGAAACTTCTGAAGTTTTAACTCAAATTCTAACAAATTATTTAACATAGAAACAAGGTTTCATTCATGGGGAAAATTAACACAAGTGGGGGCTCTTTCTCACCTCTCTGCATCAGTTGTTATAAATTGAAAGTATACCATTTAGATATTCTTTAATTAACATGCTTTGTAAAGATCTTGAATATCAGTAAAAGAAAAATGCTATTCAGGCATTTAGGATAGTTTGCTAATAGAAGGTCAATACCTCTCAATGGTATGCTATGCTGTCAGTACATGCCTCCTCACCGTAATCTACTATTTCAAAATCAGTTTCAAAGATTGAAGCATAAAGAATAGCCACTTTCTTACAGGTCGAGCAGCAGAAATCTGCAGATAAGGGTTCAAACCCTTCTCTAAGACCCAATGACAAGTCCTGGGATTTCTGGGGAGTTCTTGCATCTACAACTTTGCATTGTCACATACAGCTCATTCCACTTTGCTCAGTGCAAGGGGATCAGCAAAGCACAAGGGAGGCACAGCAAAACACTTCTGTTTAAAAGAACATTTGGTGGGGTGCTATGAAAGCAGCTGAAAGGCACAGACCTACTGCTACCAGCAGTGCTGGTCAATCAGGCAGTGCACAACACCATTGCCATAGAGTAGCATGGGAAGCTATGCCAGCTCCCACCTCCACTGTCACTCCCAGGGCTGACTGAACTAGTAAATCAGAGTCAGTAGCTTGCATCAGAAGATTTCCATACTTCCTCTTGCTCCATTTCCCAATTTCAATCGTGACCAAGGGTATTCCATCTTCCTACACAGACATGGAAAACTTTTGCCTTTTAATGAGAAGAGCATATTTCTGCTTATATCTTAATTTACTAGCTCTCACACAGATCCTATAAAATGTACAATGTTAATTTTGCATATAGAAAAACAGAGAAATTAACAGAATTGTCAAAGGTGGTAAGTTAGGAGTCATTCTGCTATCTCATACAACCCTACCCATCTTCTGGCTTCCTGACTGAACTCTATATGCTTCTGGTGAGAAGTGCTTGGAAATAGCACTGTTTCCATTTGTAAATGAGAATGGTGGAGGGAGAAAGCCAAGCGATGTGGATAACACAAAAACAAACAGATACAGAGCTGGCAAATGTCTTCTGTTTTACACTGGTAGTTCTTCTCTGACTTCAGTAGAGAGTGTAACTCACTATTTTCTGATTACAGAAGAAAACCACTAATAGATTAGACCTTTCACAAAATTAGCAAATTGAGTTGCTAGGCATCCTGGTATGACAAACATGAACAGCTCCAGATAACTATCTCCCTTCAGATATGGCTGTATAGGCTAGTGCACAGTTCAGTAAGCACATAAATAAAAGCATAATAAAACGGGCATTGCATGCAGGTCTGGTTTCTAGCTTAACAAACTACAAACAAATAAGCCTTTACTGTATATGCTCTCTTCTCCCTTCACAGACTCTTCGTATCATTTTTCCCCAACATCTCTGTTTCCCTTACCTATTACTTCTCTACTTACCCATACAGAGTTCTGTTGCTCTTTTGACTCTATTGAAAAGACTTTTCATTAGAGCCTGCCGTGGTGTTTCTCAGCCATTTTCTGTTCCTTCGCTTCTGATTCCCTATACATATATTATTGAGTTCCAGGCAGATTTTAAAGTCTCATTTTGTGTTCCTTCAAGGTCTGTTTTACTCAAGCCGAACATTTTTTTTCCTGTTACTGCTCTTTGTATGGACTCTCATCAGTAATTCAAACCTGAGGATATTGTGATTGAATTGTTAGAACTTTTCAAGTCCAAACTTATCTATCATGCCTACATTATTTCTAGTGATTAGCTGCAGTATCACTTAGGCTTGTAGGCAAATCATATAACGGAGCAGCCTTGTTCTGCCTTACTGAACATACAGCTTTCTGCATTTTTATACCACTGGCTTTTTTATTTCCCCCCACTCTGTAGCAGAATAAATGAAGTCACTTGGTCCTGCAGAGACCTCTTTTAGATAGATTGTATTTAAAGACCATCAATCTTTTGATGCAACTCTTAATTCAACAACTTTTTAGTCCATAATATCATTCAAAATTTTGAGACAGACTGTGTCACTCTGACCTGCTCTGTATGTTGATTTTCCACGGTGCTTTGTGCTTTTTCCTTGCTCTAAGCTTTCACTGATGTTAACTGCAGCTCTAGAATGCATAACAACCATAGACTATACAGAATGAAGGACTTCTGCTGCAGCAGACAGTATATTTATCACCTACTAGTATAATTCCATAGTGCTAATTACTGTCCTGATGAGCCTCTTACAACCACCAACTGCAAGCACTTCTATATATTCAAAACAATAACCAAGGCTATGCTCCTAAAATGACACAACACTGCATCTGCATAATGCAAAGTGCTGAAGTAGTACAAACTATGCAAGTTCAAATTTATCTAAAAATTCTGAAGGAATGGGCAAATCTCTGGACAAATGAAGTATTGTCTGCATGCATGCAGACAGAAAGAGAGCTGACATAAACATCATTTTATGCGCTCTCAGTAAACTGACAGAAATTCAGAAATGTGCTCATCACTCCCACGCTTGATCTAATCTGTACTGCCCGAAGATCACAGCCAAAAAAAAATTGGGATTATTCTCTACCATTTGACAATGCAGGTGGGAGAAATCTCTGCACTGTGCTTTGTTCTCTGAAGATGAGCAATCAGATCCAAGAACACCCTGCACTGTAACATCCTCCTTCCCCAGTCAGTGAGTGCAGCTCAGCCAATCTGAAAGAGCAAGCAAAACCCACCACACCTCGGACTCATGCTGACTTCTACATGATTGGAAGGAAAGAGGAAACATCCACCAGGCTCTAACCAAGAAAGTCTTAGTCACCAGTTAGGCAGTAAATCCTCTTTCCACACATTCAGAAGAGCAAAGACTTACTAGTTTGTCCCGAGTCCTATACTGAACCTCCAGACCAGAGCTGAATAGCATCTGCCACCCTGGAAAGCACTCAGCAACAGTTCACATCTGTAGAAAGGAGCTGACAAATTTGATTCAGTCTGCTTTTAGAACATGACAGCCACACGATGACTCTGATTTCTGACGGATCTTTCAGATAGGGTAAAGTGTACCCTTTGCAGATACACTGTAAAGTCAATACAGTTGACTGGATTTGAGATGTGTAAAATGAGACACAAATTGAAATCTTGCTTCATATGTGCTACCAAGCCTCCTCCCTTGGTTTGTCTTTCATTTGGAAATGCTCTGGGCTCTAATAATTGACTGAATTAGTATCAAATTACAGCTGAAGTTGTAAGCACATACTTTAATCAATACTTAATACAACTCACGTGCCATTGAGGCGACCTTCGACTTTTGGACTGAGCGTGGGATTTAAAGCCAGGAATTCACAACTGATCTCAGCTTGACTTTTGACTTCCCTGTTATTATCTTTGTTCCATACTTCAGAGGCCAATTGTAAGATTTACTCTGCTAATGTCAGTATGTGCTTTGAAGCTCCAAAGTGCTATGTAAGTGCAAAGTATCATTACTTATTCAGCAGTCTCGTTTCCTACATTAGTCACATTTGCGTAAAGCATGCCTAGCTTTTCAGTCAAATTTTGCTTGTTTTTGCTACTTCTTGCTTCTCTTTCATTTTTCATGAAACATTTGTTTGATAGAAGTTTTTGATCATGGCAGTCCACATCCAGCAGAAGGGATAACATCCCTTGCACGTAGATGGTGCCTACCAAGTTTACAGCCACACCACCTAGTCCTGCTTGAAGCAAATCTTCACAAGACAGTGCTCAAAACAACATCTACTGTACCTTAGAATTTGTCTTCCCACTATTCATAGTAAAATGGATCTCACCAGTATTAAGTACAGTATAAAAACCTGAGGTAATGTTTGGTATATCCAGGCATTACTTTGCAATTTCCCAAACCACAGTTCTTGGACTCTGTCTTCTTATAATCATTAAACTGTGATATCTTTTCTTAATTTAGGACCAGGCTTTTGTGCAGTGGAATGATCCAGGAAATCTCTTCATGCAGTACTTCCATGAGTTTTCTTTACCGGAGTCTTGCAGCACTGCTCTCTGCTTCAAAAGACAAAGACTGGATACTACAGCTCTCAGCCAGTCTTCTCTGAATCCAGCACAAGGCCAGCCCATTTGTGACTTCAAGTTTTGGTAAATTTTGCTATGAAAATGGTGTGTATTAACTAGAACCACTTCTGTAAAGAGGGATGAAGCCTGGAAGAACTGATAGCGGGCTCTCCTGAGAACTGCAGGACATGGCTTTTCTTAACTATTTGGCTATACTATTTCAGTTCACCTTGGAATGAACAGTATCAAACATCTAAAAAGGGTTCTGCTTACACATTTAATCTGTTTTAGTTTTCTTCTTCTAGACTATCAGCATCAGAAACCTTATTGCCTCAGCCATCTCCTGCAACTTTTTTGTAGGGCTTTTTGTTCTACAGACTTTAGAAGTTAGTTTGCTTTAGCACTAATTCATGCCCTTTCTGAGTTAATTTTTTACATTAGTCAGTACAGATTACAATTTATTTAACTGCTTAATGACCTATGAAAAAAAATTGTCCTAACCCCATACATTTAGTAGAGCCGCAGAAGAACATGCATCACTCCTTTATGATCTTTCCACAGGTACTTGTTTCAATACATATAATGAAAACAAATACCTTGTACGTGTCAGTGCTCCCCTTAGCTTTGCAAAGCCTGATGTAAAAGCAGCTGTACCATCAAGAGCAGCTTTCACAGTCAAAATTAATCTGATGAAGTTTTCACTTTTAAAGCAAAGTACATTCACATAATCGCTTCCTTCACCTCTCTCCCAGTCTACATATCCTAATTAATATGAATTGTTACATAGGACAATAAAGATTTTGTAATTAGGTAATATGGTTAAAATATGATTTTCCAAAATAAAAACATATATGACTGTGATATGTAATGAAGTCATCTACATTTCTACTGAAACATTCCTTTCCCACTGCAAGTTCATCATACTTCCTTTCCTTGCCTGGCTTCCCTGGTGGTTTCTGATGTCCGTGTCAGAAAATGGAAGTTAAAAAATGCTCTACCTCTCACAAGAGAACTGTGTACAAGACCTGTTTGGTTTTTTTTAAAGACACCACAACAAAGAAACAGAATAGTCACCACTGTATGGAGGTGTCAGGTGCTCACATTTGTGTTCATTTGGACCGTTTATTCCAAGAGGCTACAAAGATATAGAACTGAGTGCCTCCTGTAGAAATGGATGTGGCTCACACAAATATACACCAAGACAGTGAAAACCATTCATTAGCTTGCTCTACTCATTGCCTGGAAGCTGCTGGGTAGAGTCAAAGTTGCGGTTTCCCTTGAGATGTTCATATACTCAAACCACCATCAAGACTACAAAAAGCTCAAGAAATGGCAGTTGGCATTATAAACAAATGACCAAAATCTCCCCGATTCAATACTGAGATTTTCTTTCGATCAGCCTTCTCAAAAGAATGTGCACCTTTGGCTGTGACACAGAGCCACTAATGTGCAATCATACCTGCTATTACGTCCTCTTTAGCACTGCAAGAATTATTCTTGCAAGATGAGTCACTGTCCTTAGAGGGCTGTCAGCCTCTTTCACCCAGAATTAGGTTCTTAAATATTCCAGAAGAATTAATCGCATGTCAGTCAAGGTATGGTTAAGAGAAATTAAGGGAACTGTGTGCCTGCTCCCATTCTGATGTCTTTCTTATTATGGTACTGTGTCAGAGAAGGAAGAAAAAGTTGTCATAGTACTTTGGAGATACAGTTTCAGGCACAGAAGTAGCTAAAAGCCACTGCTTCACATAGAGGTCAATTATTCTCATACCTTCCTTTGAAGCAACATTTTCTCGCAGGCACAAGCATTAATGTTTTGTACTCAGGCATGTTGTGCAAAGCACCATTTCTGTAACTGGCTTCTACCTGCAGTGCACGGCTGGGATCTGCACATCTGGCTGGGCTCAGCATCACTCACTGATCTATAGTGAATAGCTTCTGCTGAGTCCTAAAAGAGCTATGACTCAGAGTACAGCTGTTTGCCTACAGAAGCAGACTATGCTATCTGTTTTTGAATACAAGTACATGGGTACACCACCCCAGCCTGAGCATGGTCCATAATGTTCTTTCAAAATCCCAGCCTGTGTAGAGGTGCACATTTTCTGACCTTTTACCATCCCTTTTCAAATCAGTGATCTGTGCAGCTGGCCTCATGTCCAGAGGCTGAACCCTCACTTGCTACTTGAATCAGACTAAATGGAATGTGCTGTGGGTCCTACCATATACCAATAATTCCTTAAGACAGCACAAGGAAGACTATACAAATTTTGGCAAGTTATTTGGGAAAGGAGACATCTGGGTTGTATTCCCTGTTCAATTAACTGCTTCGTGCAAAGCAGAGCAACTTTATCAGGAGGGACTGTGATCCTTTAACAGCAAATGCACTGTAAAACTGACCTCTTTGTGGAAGAACCCCAGTCAGAGACCGTCAGAGACCAAGTCCCAGATATCCCAGGTGAGCTCTAGAGCTACTGATAAATCAGCACTGTATTACTGTCTCAGATTTCTGAGTCTTACAAATAAGACATGCAGGAAACACATGTATATTTTATATACACACTGGGATACTTCTGTGGCTTTGTGCTCCAGGACCTAGGTGAACTTACGTATGCTCGGCAAGGGCAACATAAATATCTGTAAGGATTTTGGACTCCCTATATGATAGGCTTACATTACGCATAGTGAAGTTAAAACAGTTGAAGGACTGCACACCATGCCCTCAGTTGCACTGGTACAATTGCATGCAAGGCAAGGCTGTAAAACAGATGATTGAGGCTGTGACCATTTAAAAAAAAAAAACAAAATACATTGCCAACCAATCACAAAAAGCAATCAACAAACTAATTAATCGTTTTCTAAAGTAATTTTCAACTACACTGCTTTGAAAACTCAGTTTGCAATGTAGCACGATGAGGATTTCTAACAGCACAGCTGAAGGAACACCGAATTTTGGTGTAAAGGACAGGCACAATTGGCCAGAGGCAGCAAAAAATTCTAAAGCCAGTTTTGCAGTTGAATCCACTATATTTTGTAACTAACTTCTGCATATAAAACCAATTGCTAGGGTCAGGTTTATCAGAGTTGTTGCTTTTTTATCTTCAAATAAAAGTTGCCAGGGCCTGCCATACTGTCACGGGTTCAGCAGCAGCAGTCATTTTTCTCCTTTAAGTAGCAGCTGGTGCAGCACTGTTTTTTGATTTTCAGCTTGGGAACAGCGATGATAACATCAGTGTTTATGGTTATGGCTTAGAATGTTTAGAATGGCAGAGGAGTTTCTGAGCCTCATGCTCTGCCAGGGAGGAGGGGAAGCTGGGAAGAGGCTGGGAGGAAGCAGAGACAGGGCACCTGACCCAAACTGACCAAAGAGGTATTCCATACCACAGAATGTCATGCCCAGGATATGAAACGGAGAGCAGAGACCTGGAAGGGGTGTGTGTGTGTGTGCGTGTGTGTGTGTGTGTGCATGGCATGTTCGGACTTGGTAGGAGGTGATGGGGGTGCACTGTGTGGCCAGAGTTTGGTATCAGGTGATGGGGATGCACTGCTTGGTCGCGTTGGGTGGAAGTTAGTTGGTGAGCTCTTGTATTCTTTCCTTGTATTTGCCTTGTCATTATTATTATTGGTGGTAGCAGCAGTGGTTTGTGTTATACCTTAGTTACTAAACTGTTCTTATCTCAACCTGTGGGAGTTGCATTCTTTCGATTCTCCTCCCCATCCCCCCTGGACTGGGGAAGAAAAAATGGGGAGTGAGTGAGACAGTGACTGTGTAAGTTTGAGGGCCTTACACCATGACACATACCCACAGAATCATCTGGGGTTTTTTTCTCTTTCTTTAAAGTCATAGCTCCAGTTGAAAAAGTATATAGCTACTAAAGCTACAATTTAGAAGCACTGTATTAAATTACTTTCTCCCCAAGATGCTACAAATACACAAATCAAGTAAAATTCAACTGGAATTTTAAGTCTTCAGCAGTTCTGACAAGTTAGTCTGAAAATCTGGCCCTCAATACATATATGTAGGGCACCAACAACCTCTTTATTTTTATACCTACCCACAAAAAAAAAGCGAGAGATTGAAATAACGAAATTACTGCATATATTCAGATGGATAAGTATCTTGCAAAATGAGTAACTATGGAAGGAAAATCATTAACAATAGAGCCATCTGCTGTATTTCAAAAAAATTACACCAGCAAAGAATCTGAAAACATTAAAATGCTTTACAACCTGAGTTTTTCACTACTCCACGTTTATAATAAGTGATCAGTTATGATTAGTACATCAGTTTAAGTTACAGCAAATGTGTATTTCTTACACCTGTCGTGGTTTGAGGCCCCCCTCAAACAGTTCTGCACACCCCCCCCTTTCTTCCCCAGTCCCGGGGAAATGGGAAGGAGAATCCAAAGAATGCAACTCCCACAGGTTGAGATAAG